>JANKYE010000002.1:27519767-27540455 GCA_032467995.1 Erythroxylum dillonii
TGAATGTCCCAACATGTATCTTTGGTGTGGCCACTTTGTTTACAATGCTCACACCACTTCTTATGATTTCTCTTACTAGATTCACCACGTGATAATAGGGCAGAAGCTTCATTTGAAAATACTAGAGTTCCATTTAGTTCCTCTTTCGATTCCTCTTTTAGCATGATTTTCCTCCTGGCTGCTTCCCTCCTAACTTCAGAAAATACTTCCTTAGCTATAGGCAAAGGAATTCTACTTAGGATTCTTCCACGAACATCGTCCAAGTTTTTATTGAGACCAGCCAAAAATTCAAAGACTCTCTCATTTTCAATCTTTTGGTTGTACATCATTGCATCTTCCTTGCACCTCCATTCTTCATTGGACAGCAGGTCAAGTTCCTGCCACAAAGCTATCATTTCTACCCAATATTCTGTAACTTCTCTATCACCTTGCTTCATTTGCCACAATCTTGTTTTTATCTCATAAATTTGTGCTGTATCCTCTTCATCAGAGTAGGATTGTCGCACTCCATCCCAGATTTCTAGGGCTGTTGGCAGAAACATGAATGTCCTTTTGATAGGTGGTATCATGGCATTGATACAGATATGGAAATATAATCCTAGGATCTTACATATCTATAAGATACTACTATCTAATTTAAATAATCTGATTATGATCAGATCATAATATTATGAGATATGCATATCTTTGACCACATTATCTCACGAATGGTTATGTCTTTGGTGTCTTACATGTTATGTCTTTTGGTGTCTTCGTGAGATAAGCTTGATCAGCTACATGTTATATAGTTGATGCAGAATAAAAATTAGTTCTAGTTATTTTCTTAGTTATTAATTTTACTTTACTGGAAGGGAATTAATGTAATTTTTATTTTGGTTTGTTCTTGCTAGATTGAGATATAAGTCTATTAGAAAATAGTAGGAATCCTGAATAGAGTTGGATTCAATTTCGATTTGATTGTTGTAAGTTAGAGTCCTTATTTAAATACGGTTAGGTTTAACAGGACAAAATCTATTTATAGGATTGAATGTTTCAATTATGAGAGGGAGTGGAGAGAATTTTTCAAGTTATGAATTTGTAAAAGAGTAATTAATTGAAATTAGGTGTGATGCCTAGTTTTTTATAAAATCTAGAAGTGAGTTTGAGAAACCTATTGGTTGATTCCAATAGTTTGTTTGTTTTAATTCCTAAGTGTGATTCCTAGTTCTTGATACAATACCTAGCAGTGATTTACTGCAATTCCTTACGTTTTTTTAATAATTCCATCCCTAAATTTACAATCAGAAGTGTTTCATCAAATCTTTTGACTGTCCTCTATTCATCCTGCATTAGCAACAGTTCTTTTGATTTACCTATGCAATATTTTTTGGACAATTAATTGTCTAATTCCTCATAAAGTCCAAAATTCAAGGATTTAGTTTCAATTTACTTTGCTTAGAACCCTATTGCCACACTTTGCATATGCATAATTAAGCTCAACGTACCAATTTATATGGACAAATATGTTCTTTTATGCATTAATCGATGTGTGAGCATACCAGTGACATTACTTGCTTAAAAGTAAGTGATTGGAATCTAAGGCAGCTTGACCAAGCTAATTACAATTGAGAAGGCCTTCATAGAACTTTGATCCTCATTAAGTAATATTAATGGGTCCGTAAAAAAGATCCCTTTTAATGTACAAGTTGAAGGCTTTTGGAATATAAGATCTGGAATACTTCTACATGCATCTGCCGATGATTATGAATAACTGTTCATTCAACATTAACTTCTTAAACGCTTGGAAGCAAGTATAAGTTCAGTTGTCACAGGGAACAATAGATCACTGGATAGAGGTAAAATATTCAAAAAGTTATCTATACATTTGCAACCAATAGAGATATAGTAGTGAGCTTATACTAGTATCTTTTTGACTCTAATGTGAGGATTTGTTTGCTTTAGCTAGCCTGACTTAGCTAAAATGTTGTAGCCACTTATATTTATTAGAATGCAGGTTTAAGAAGGGTTTATGGAGGAGGACAATACCCAAAGGCTTGAAATTGAAAAAGTTTGTTGAACAACCAGATGGAATTGTGGTTCATGATCCTTCTTATGTTGGAGAAGATGCATGGGATGATGATTCACAGCCTCCTCAGGAAAATGTGAAACTGGTGATTGACAATAATGTTAAACTTGATGCAGAAGAAAAGGAAGAATTGAAGAAAGATTTGGGAATTGCAGGTTAGTTGATAGTTATCTGAATATGCAAATGCAAAAAATGATGAATGTTTGAGGTAAATGAGTGTGATTTTCTTTTATTTTAGTTTTTATGGTATATTTCCTTCTTACTTCAGATCGAGCATGGTTGTTCTTTCCTTATTCCACTGGAAAGTTGAAACTACTGCAGATTTCTATATTTAAGAAGAATATTAGAATTGTACTAATTGGTTCTTTCCTATTGCAAGTGAAAATTTTCCTTAACATTTTGTTGTCTGTGTAACTTACATACAGATAAGACTTTACTCCAAATACGATTGAGAAATACTTTTCTGTTTTTATTAGTTAAGATTGGCACCCATCAAACCTAAATGATCTCCTTTTCCAAATCTCTTACATTTTAATTTTGCAAATTTAGGGAAGCAATAACTGTTGAAAGATCAATGTCTTGCTAAGGTGCTATATAATCCATATCTATGCGTCACCTAGCCCCTTAAGCTTAAGCTTTTCGGTCAAATAATTTGTGGACAAAGTATCAAAGCCTTCATGATTGAGAGGGGACCATGTTCTAATCATGTAACACTTTTTAATGTTAAATTAAAGTTTAGTTTAGTATAGTGGGCCTTTCCTAGAACACTTTCATTGCAATAGGCTTTTGAATGAGGGATTGTGTTACTTTTGATATATGATCCATTTATGGGCTGTATTTATGAACTTAAATTTTTGGGTTAAATGATAGTTTGATAATCTGGATAAGATTTTTCATCCGAACCTGCATGACATACTTAAAAGAAGCAAACGAAAAAAAAAACTTGATGTCTCTTCAGATGGGTATATCATTTTGACTTTTTCTTTGATGTTTTCCAAAAAGGAGCTATACTTAGGTTGACTTTGTGGCAAATCCACCATACTAATTAACAATTAATTGTTTGGAAAGAGTAACTCCAGTTGGGTTTTGGAAGATTTTATTGTAATTCCCTTTTTACCTCTAAGCTATTTGGTGTTATTTTAAAATTTCTCTCCACCATTGTGATCGGTCCTTTGGAGACTTTAGTTTGAGTGTAACGTTTTCCTAGTTGAAGCTATAACTTTATTCTACTGTTTGCCAATTTGTAATAGTTACCAAGTTCAAGTAGGATTTATGAACTTGACGTCTTTTTTGAACTGTAGTTTAGGAATTCACTTAACTCTTCTTATGGAGGGTGTGGCCCTTAGGCTGTTCACAATCCGACTTAAAAATTCAACCATATATAAAGATGTTTGGGTTGGGTGGGTTGACTTAAGTTAGTACGAAAATATTATTTTGTCTAGTCAGGTCGGGTTGAGCACGAAGTCTCTCTCCTTTGGTCTCTCCCTTTCTTTGGCTCTCTTCTCGTAAGATCTGCTTTCTTTTGGAAATCTCTAAAAAAAATTCTTAACTAGGTAACTAGGATTTCTCATACATTTTAAATTTTTTTTGAATTCTTATCTCAAATGGTGACGACTGTGGACTTGGAGCCAAGCCAATCGTGGTGGCTTTCCGTCTTCAACTATTAGCAAAGTTTGGTAGAATGAAGTGTGCAATTCCCATGTCACACTTTGTCTCTCTCTTTCCTAGTGATGGAAATGATCTTGAATTCAGCTTCCTTGTTAAGAATGTCTTCTAGCTCCCTGGTTTTATTGAATATTTTTTCTTCTCATTATCTTATCTTCTCTGGTTAAAGTTGAAAGTTAATGCTTTTGTTGCTGTTTATTTTCTTTTGGTTCTTAGATAATGAAAATGGACACCTTGATTTGGAGTCATGCATGCTTTGAATTGTACATATGCCCCTTTATGGGTTTAAATGGTTTAGAGTGGGTTGGTTAAATGTTTCTTAGTGGGTTTCTTTTTGTTTTGAGTGGGTTGTTTAAGTGTTTCTGTTATTGGGTATCTTTCTTCAATGGGTAATCCTTTGGATTGATATTTGCTTTTTATTTAATTAAACAAAACATATTGTTACATTGCCCGCAACTGATAGGTAGAAGGTTTCTGAATTCTTATTTAATAGGTGCGTTACTAAAGTTATATTTTATTTAATGCTTCTGTTTCATTCATATCTCAATTAGAAGTTAAAGAAATGTATCATATCCTCTAGGTTGTCAAATTGTAAAGATAGGTATGAGACAAATTTCTTGAATTGGGTCTTGTCATGTCAGCTGAGTCGGAGTTGTTAGTGTAGCATTTGGGTCTGGTTGGGTCTTGTTATGTTTTGCAGTTCTTGGGTTGGGTTGGTGAGATTGGCCGCAGTCATCTATTTGATCTCATTTGTTTTACTACGTTTAGTGGGATACAATTTTAGAATAGATGTGTAAATCCTCCAGTATTATGTATTTGATACTTTCCATTCGGTTTACATACAAGGTGAGGTAACAGAAGATAAAAGCAAAACATGGCGTGAAAGAGTCAATAGGTGGAATGAAATTCTGAGGAAAGAAAAGTTGTTTGAGCAAATAAATTCCTCAAATGCAAAGTACGTGGTTGAGTTTGACATGAAAGAAGTTGAAAACAGTCTTCGGAAGGATGTATTAGAGAAGGTAACTGATACACAAGGAAGCAGGGCTTTATGGATATCTAAAAGATGGTGGCGCTATCGTCCCAAACTCCCATACACTTATTTTCTTCAAAAGCTTGACAGCTCGGAAGTAAGTATCTATACTTAGATTCACTCGATCAACATATAGACTAAAAATTTATTTGTGTCATTGTAACTTATTTAATAATTGAATGTGCAGTTCATAAAGGTGTACATTTTTGCTTGATTGACAACTCCTTATCATTTATGTAGCAATTAGGTGAAAATTTTTGTTCAAGTTGCTGGGGCTTTATAATGAGACGTTTGGATGAAAACAAATGATCAAGCATTAGGAAGGAAAACATACTTGAGAAAATAAGTTGTGCTCTCACAAGTAATGGCATTGCAAGCAACCATATAAGGACAAGATTTTGTGAAGTTGACATTCTAGTATACTCAACGACTGAAAGCCATTCAAATACTATCAGCCAGGAAATTCCAGTTTTGTTTGTTTTTGATCTAACAGGTTGCTGCTGTTGTGTTCACCGAGGACTTGAAAAGATTGTACATAACCATGAAAGAAGGTTTTCCATTAGAATATATTGTAAGTCCAACTATGCTGTTATTTAAAAAAAAAAAATGCAAGATATGCTTAATGGGATTGAGTTTATTGCTTTACTTACATTTGATAGGTTGATGTTCCACTTGATCCTTACATGTTTGAAGTTATCTCAAGCTCCGGAGTTGAAGTAGATCTCCTTCAAAAACAGCAAATCCATTATTTTCTGAAAGTTTTGTTTGCATTGGCACCTGGACTACTGATCTTGTGGCTCATAAGGGAGTCTGTGATGCTATTAAGCATCACTACTAAGCGTCTTCTGTACAAAAAGTACAACCAACTTTTTGATATGGCTTATGCTGAAAATTTTATTCTGGTATTACTTTTCTTCCTCTTACGTCTAACATTTCTTTTTATCTGTACCTTTTCTAGAGTTTGTCATCATGTTTATTTTTTCTCTCCAGCCTGTTGGGGATGTAAGTGAAAAAAAATCAATGCACAAGGAAGTGGTTCTGGGAGGTGATGTGTGGGATCTTCTTGATGAAATAATGGTTTATATGGGTAATCCTATGAGATACTATGAAAGAGATGTAAAGTTTGTTCGGGTAATTACTGCTAACTCTGGAAAAACTAGTCGTGATAAGTTCTTTAAATCTATGCATAACTTGGAAAGCCAAATTTATGATAGTTGTGTGTATGACAGGGTGTTCTTCTCTCGGGACCTCCTGGAACGGGGAAAACACTGTTTGCAAGAACACTTGCAAAGGAAAGTGGATTGCCTTTTGTTTTTGCTTCAGGTGCAGAGTTTACTGATAGTGAAAAAAGTGGTGCAGCAAGGATCAATGAGATGTTCTCCATTGCTAGAAGAAATGTAAGCATTTCATCATTTGATGTTGAAAATGCAGTAAAAAGTTTATTGTGGCATTCAGTGGTGAACCAATTTGGTGCTTACCCCAAAGATTTCATGCTCAATGTGATATTGAAATTGATCTTTGTCTGTGGAAAAAACAAACAAATTATCTGCTTGATTATTTGAATTGAGCTTTTCTTATATCTCGCAATATTTTTACCTTTATCATATGTTCATTGTGGCATTCGAATTTGAATGTTTTATATCTCCCTCATTACATTAATAAACATAAAATATAAAGGAAAAAAAAAAGGATGTGCAAGATGCTTTATATAGTTCGACTGTCCAGGTTTCATGTTATTAGAACTATTTGTATTACATAATATGTGATTTTTATTCCTAGGGAGAATTTGTCTGGTAATGATTATATTTCTAAACAGAAAAATGCATATAATATTCAAAAAACTGAATAATAGATTCCTAAGATCTTCGACAATTGTGAACTAGTACATTCTAGTTTCTAGCTGCATTTCTAAAAATTGGAACACACTTAACTAGTTCAGTTTGATGTGTTGGTGATGTGTGGATGCAGGAACATATCAACACTGATTGTATTAGAAATTAGACATTGTTGACAATTATAAATGTTTTAGTAGTTTAGTGGTTTATACATTACACTTCCTTTCTATTTTCTTACTCATCTATGCGTCTTGGCAAAGTTGTATGTTGTAACTCTTTATTTTAGGTGAAAATACCATGCCAGATCTAGAATAAGAGTTACAACCTACAATTTTTCCATGATAAGAACAAAAGCCACAAAATTTTACTATGATTTTCTTATTATAGTACTATTTAATAGTGTTGAAATTATTATATAAATGATGAAAGTACTGAATTGAATTGTCCATATCAAGACAAAGCCAGATAAGTAAATCATAGTAAAGAAAATTCATGCTGATGAATCTGTTAATTGTATCTTTGTAGGACTCGTCTTACTTGATAAAGTTTTCTTGAGACACTTGTTATAATTCTTGAATCATTACTAGTGGAGTTGATCTCTTGGCCAGCACCTGCACTCCATCAATTTATGGAACTGGGATTTCGCAAACAAACCTAAAATAAAAATCTTTAGAACCAACTTGTGCTACTGTTCATAGTGCTATTTATCAGTAATGTTCACAACCAGCTTTGGTAAGTACTTCGCAAGTACTGGTTAATGGCTGTTGAGCTATACAAATGAAACTGTTCTCTCTGTATGACCTATATTATTTGTCTTCCTTACATTTTGCTATCTGTTTTTTTACCCCTTTCTTTTTATGTTTTCACTCTCTAGGGTGGGTAAGAAAAGTTTTAAAAGTGAGATGACTTTGGTACCATGTATAGGAGATAAAGAATGAATGGAATTGCTTTGAATGAACCAACATAAACTAGTGATATTTGAAATAAATTAGTTGGGGGAGGAAGAAAAGTATTTGATTGCTATAAATATGGATTGTTAAACAAAAAAAAGACATATTTTGATATTTCTCTTCAACTCCAAAAAATTGTATTATTCATTTGACATGAATAGTTTACGTGCACTCTCCTAAGAGAAAAATGGATTTTGGGGGTTTTGTTTGTTCCTGTGGATGTTAAGATAGCACTATGTTGAGATATCTTATATGTTTCTCCTGGAATGTCGATATCTCTATATTTTTTTTGGAAAACTCCATTTATTTCGATATGGGTGACTGGTAGGCCTATATTTCTCGGTTTTAATAAGACTTCTTACGAGCGTTGTTAACAACAAAAGTCTGTTAGCTGAAAACATCACTAACTTACACTTTGACCTGTGTAGTAGGGGCATGTTGAATCTTGTGTGAATCAGCAAGGGTCACCTTGCAAGACTAAACACCCCTTGGTGACCAATAGTGAGGTAGTAATTGAAAGAAGGGTGAAAAGATCCCCCTATTGTGGAGTGAAATAGATTTAGTGTATCTTGAAGTAGAGAAAAACCTGAGGTGGCAAGTCTCGACCGATTAGGGTTATAATAGGGTTCCTTATGATTGGATTGAGTTTTATGGCAAAACATTTCAATAAAAATTATAAGCAATAAAGCTGTTGTACTTCATCAATGCCCTATTCATATTAATCTTGTCAGAAATGCTATTGATAATGGAACAGAAAGTCCAAGCTTCAAATTGAAAAATTTCTTCTCAAGCTTATATAACGTGATTAAACAGATCTTTTCTGTTGGTTGCTTGTGTTGAGCATAAATATGTTTGTATATATATATATATATATATTATTTGTGTGAATAGGGAATTGGCCTATTTATTGTTCTCCCAAAGCTACAGTTCATTACAAAATTACCATTTTTGTTATTTAAATTTCTTCTGCTGCAAATGACTGTAAATCAATAGTGATTGTTAAAGATCTTTCGAATGTCAAAGCATCTTATTGGATATAAATGTTCAATGAGCTACATGATCCAATAGATGTTGATTGGTTACTCTTCTTGCAGGCTCCTTCTTTTGTGTTTGTGGACGAAATTGATGCGATTGCTGGAAGACATGCAAGGAAGGATCCTCGAAGAAGGGCGACATTTGAGGCACTTATTGCGCAGTTGGATGGGGAGTGAGTATAGTAGCTCGATACTTGTGCATTTTCTTGTTTCTCTCAGCAAGTGTCTGGAATGCTTTAACTTTTCCAGGCAGAATAGTAACAAAACTTGGACAATTATTTTCTTTCTTTCTAGTTATTTCTTTCAAGATGATCATGATAGGATTAGGAAAAGACTAAATGGAATATTTTAGGATTGGATTTTCTTTCTTCCCATTTGATAAGTGAATTTGACTGGCTGTAGGCCATTTACATTTAATTGAGTTTTTTTCATAAACTTGTAAGAATTTAGGTACAAGTGATTTGTCGGAAAGGCTTGAGAAATCAATACATTGTAAGATGCATATTTTAGGAATTGTCTATGATGGGATAGATTAAGATGTAATTCTACGTAAGTGTAAAGTGGAGAACACGTGATTTATATGAAAATTAAGACATTTTACTCCATATAAGGAATTGCTGTGAATTTCGGCAAGATGGAGGGAAAGTGGATAAGCTCAAGAAAATATAAAGTGAGAAGAGAAAGATATTGTCAAGCAACTACAAAGAATTTTTGGTAGAGAGACTGCATTCATTCACACCATACAACAGGGGTTATTCCCCTTTTTTAATGTACACGGTTCACCAAAGCAGAGATAACTGCTTTGGTAACTGCCTCTAATAAAAGCATAAATAACTGCTTTGGTAATTGCCTCTAATAACTGCCCCCCCTATTTACAGTTACTGAAATAATAACTACCTCTAATAACTGTCTATAGCCCCTACAATTAAGGGAGAATATTCTGAACTATTATTTTAACATATATTAGGGACAGAAAATGGGGGTGAGTAACAGTTGCTCTGTTAAATCTTCATATGGCTTTACATTTAATGATAAGGTGAGATATGGCTTCCATATGTCCTTGAGCAATCCAACGATAATATGATTTGACCTATATGCTTGTAAACTTTTCTCATCTTAATTGGATAGTTTTCATTCTAATCAATTTGTTCATTCATTTGAAAAAAAAATGATATACTTGGCAAATTTTTCATATTTTTCGTTTTAGACTAGGAGTTTTAAAATACATGTAATGCTTCTTTTGAGCTTGTGTTCTGATAATTTTCTGTTTGAGGGGGATATGTCAGGAAACAAATTACAAAGCTTTTTTTTCCCCTAAAACCCCTCAGCTTATACAGATCATTCTCCTTCCCCCGCTTATACAGATCTCTCTCATCCTAGCCTCTTAATTTATTATAACCCTCTGTTCTCGTCTATGTGTCGTCTTTCACAACTTGCCTTATTTCTTCATTACATTCTTTTATTTTTTATATGAGCATTGAGATCCCATTTTGTCAATGGTCATGTGGTGGTTTTGACAGGGGCAATATCATTTGAGTGGGAGGTAATTTTAAATGGTAGGGGTGGGTGGTAGTGGTGATGATTACAATGGAGGACAAACATGATGGCTAGTTGTGGTGCTGCCAAAGTAATGCAGGACAGAGAAGAATATGCCAATTATATGATGAAGCTCTTTTATTTTAGATATTTGAACTGCTTGAACATTTTTGTGTTTGCTGAAACTTAGAATTTAGGTTTAGGAATATATAATTAAAGCATTAAAACAAAGGGATGAGTTTAGGAATCACTCCTAAAATTATTAAACTAGTATTTACTCCTAGGATCAAAGATTTAAGCTTAGAAGAAGCATTGTGTCTTCTAATTTGAAAAAAATAATTGATCCCTTCTTAATTCAAACATTGAAATACATGTAGAGTGAAATCTTGAGTTGCAAATGTTAATAGAATAGGAATTCCAACTGATTTTTTTTAATTAAAATTGAATCCTACTCTAATAAGAACTTCCTATCCCTATTAAACTTGAATCCTAAAGAATTAGAAACAACATAAAATAATTTATGTCTGAAGATTCTGAATGAATTAATCTTCTTATTTGAAATCAGAATTAGTACTTGATATATATACACACTTCTACATAACTAAATAAGGAAACTATCACCTATAAAATAGTAACACAATAAAGACTGATTTCCTGATATCTACAAAATAGGAAACTAACTCCTAGCTTTGAGGACTAAATATTCGACAATGTCAAATTCATTTTTAACAACATAAACTGTGCATAATGAGAGATTTTGGAAAGTAAGACAATTGGCTGTAACTGTTATTATGTACACCCACTAAAATGGATGAAAACAATGTTGATAGGGCTCTCTTCAGTGTTTGCAAAACTTTATTGTTCAACATTTTAAATCCTTTCTTTTATTGTTGGACTAGGATTAGGGCTTTGATACCATTCAATTTTTGAAAGATACTACCAAACTCCCTTATTTGGGATTGGGGATTGTACAATCAAAATCTATACTAATGGGTTCCATGCATTCTATGTGGAACATGTATTCACATATTGAACATATATTATGACACATGTTAATTAAAGATACACGGTCTTTGACATATTTGGAAGAACCATACAATTTTAACTCTTCTTACTAGTTATGCATTTCCTATGTTGTAATTATATTGACCGTCTTCTTCAACAAATTCACCAGTGATCTGTTATTAACATTGAGCAATTTATCTGGCATAGGAAGGAAAAAACTGGTGTTGATCGGTTTTCCCTTAGGCAAGCTGTTATATTCATCTGTGCCACCAATAGGCCTGATGATTTAGACCTAGAATTTGTTCGTCGTGGACGTATTGATCGTCGCTTGTACATTGGGTTGCCTGATGCAAAACAAAGAGTGCAAATTTTTGGCGTGCATAGTGCTGGGAAGCAACTTGCAGAAGATGTAGATTTTGGAAAGGTAAGATGTTTTTGCTTTTTATTTTTCTGAATGATTGTATATATCACACATGATTGGATAGAAACAACCATATATGTGGCATATCCAAACTTCGGAAAGCTTGCAATGGATAAATGTGAAATCAAAATTAAGAATAATAATGGGTGAAAAAACAACCAAGATATTAGTAATGATCGAGTACAATAGTGATGTATGGCTTATTATGAAGTTTAAATTCAAATATTTTATACTACTCTAGTGGTCAAAAAGGATTGGGAATTAATTTTTTTTTGTCTTGTCCTCTTTTGAGTTATGAAGAACTAGGATTTATTTTGATATGGTGTTTGGCATAATGAAATGGGTTATGTAATGTAAATGATGCATTATTTTGATAATTCTTTTAATTGATTTGTAATTTCATTACTATTATGTAGTACTTAAGAAATCATACCTTCATGCAATATCATCTTCATTGCATAATCTAGCTTATTTAATCTCTTATACATCCTGTTTAGAATTGTTTTGTATTCTTAATATGATATTATTTGCTATTCTATATTGGAATAGTTTAGGTATACCATCTTGAAACATTAGTATTAGCTTGTATTGTCTTGCATTATATGAATTTATCGGCCAAGACCTACTCATTAGTGATCGTTTTATTCTTTTGTTTCTCCCTTACATCTACCATCCATTAAACAATCTATTAAAATTGACTGGGTAAATGATCCATCAAAACATGTGCCATTTTCAACCATCCATTGTGTACATATATACATTACTATTAGCATAATTGATGGTAATTTAAGAGATCACACCACTATTTTCACACACCAAACAATCCCAAGTTGAAAATGTAAAATGAGGGAGTCTACTAGGAAACTGATAGTTGAAGTTTTCATGCATTTATCATTTTATTGATGAAGCTCCTTTTCTTGTTAGGTGGTCTTTATCTCACTTTAGATCTAAAACTACTTTTTGTTTGAATTATTCAAGTGTTGGAATTTTTTGAGGGGTTTGGGAATGGAATTTTAGTAGTCCATATTGAAAGTATCTGCATTTATCCATGTCTAAAAGGAAATTCAAATTCCCTATGTTGGATTTCCATAATAGGCTTTATATAGAATCTGTTAAATTGTACATTTAAATACAATCTGCAATGTTCAATATCTGGGTAGAAGAATTTTGAGAAGACCTAACTCTTTAGTCGTTTGCATGAGTGCTACCCACATGATTCAAAAAAAAAAAAATCAAAATGAGGCCAAACATGGTCCAATGGGCAAGATCTAGTAGAAAGCTTTCTGAGAAGGTTGATGATAAGCCTTCTGTTAAATATGTTTATAAAAGCAGGGAGAAGGGTAGCTCTAGGAGGCAATTAGGATGAAGAATAAGGCCTAGACTGATTTCAGCAAATCTTATTCAGAGCGTTGTGGTCTGTTACTAAGAATATGCTATCTGATTCTTGAAAGCTGACATGGGAAGTTGGGGGATTATAGGTTATATTGAGAATGTAGGAGGTGTGAAGGGGGCAGACAAAAGATTTGTGTGGGATTTCCTCGTTTGGGTGTGATTAGGAGAGGTAGCCTCAAATGTTGCCACTATCACTGTGAACCTCCTATTCTGCTATCAATAACACTCTTCTTCTTCTTCTTCTTCTATTTCCCTCATATTCATCTAGGATCCTAACAACTTTTGGTATCAAAGCATCAAACCTATAATAGGTAATGTCCCAAACTAGAATGGAGGCAAGACTAGAGCACGTAGAAAACGAGCTTAATCAACTACCTGGATTGAAGAAGATATTTTGGACCTCACAAACACCATTGCCTCACCGGCTTAAAGGATGAAAGAAGGCTTTCGCATGCTCACGAAGAGTCGGCCCTTGGGAGTCAATCAACAAAATCCAGCTGCACCCTCTGAAAGCCCCCGATTATCGAGAAGATGACAAAATGGGTTATGCACCCTCGAAGGTTAGAGTTATTCGTTTTTTATTAGGAGAGCCTTGGTGCATGGATCTTCAAGTCAGAACGGTATTTTGCCGTAAACTGATCATTGGAGAAGGAGAAGTTGGAGGCTAGTAGAGTTTGTTTTAAGGTAGAAGCCTAAGCACGGTTAAGGTTTGAAGAAAGAGAAACCATTCTCTTCCTGGTAGGAGTTAAAAAAACCAATTGCTCTAGATTCACTGGGATACAAAAGGGAACCTTACTTCACCGATTTTTTTGCTGTTTGACAAGAACGTATGGTCATAGAATATTGAGCCCACTTTGAGTTTTTGTCAGCTTTAGTGGGAAAGATAGAAGCAAACCTTGACAGTTGTCTTTATTAACGGGTTGAAAGAAGAAGTAAAGGCTGAACTATTCATGCTAGACCGATCGGGCTTGAAGGACACCATAGAAGTAGCAACTCAAGTAGAGAGGAAGAACTAGATCTTTAGCCAACTCAGTAACCCAAAACACTCAAACGAACCCCTTCAATCCAAACCAAAAATGATAGTTGCACCATCTGTGGACTCCCCCTAAAACCCTTAGTCAACTTACAATTAGTAACACCCTTCTAGCCCAAAATTATCCAAACCCATCTAATACCCTCAAAACTCAAAACCTATCTACCAACTGGCTTACAAACCTTAGATTTGACTCAAAGCCCCACCTAGACTAATTTTAGCAAATTGCTTCTATTCAGATGAAGAATTGGGCCTAGATTGATTTTACAAATTGCTTCTATTTTTTTTTTTTTTGCGGTCTTATCCAGAGTGTTGTGGTTTGTTAGTAAGAATATGCTATCTGATTCTAGAAAGTTGACATTGCAAGGCAGTTATGGGGGCTACAGGTTATATTGAGAATGTAGGACATGTGGAGGGGCAGGCAAAAGATTTGTGTGGAACTAAGAGAGATTTAGCCTCTCAAATGCTAACATTGTCTGTGAACCTCCTATTCTGTTACCAAAAGCCCTCTTCTTCATCTATTTTCCTCATATTCATCTAGTTCATCTGGGATCCTAATAGTTGATTTGACTTCTTTTTGCATGAATTGTTAGCAATATTTAATTCAAGGCTAAACAACAAATCTCCCCTGTAGTTTAGGAAATCTTAGAAAGCACCTCCTAATCTTTAACATTTTTGAAAAAATTCGTTTTAGTTTTCAATATTATAGAAAAACCCTTTCTTTTAGACTTTGAATAAAAAATATCAACGAAACACATGTACTATGAACATCAGATGTAGACTAATCAAATGTTATTTATACGATGATTCAACATAGCTCTTAAATTTGAACTAAAATAATTAAATCCGACACAATCAAGTAATTTATTATAATTATCGTTTAGGTCTAGTTTAAAAACTGGTTGGGTTATTATATTGGTGACATTTGGTTAATTCATGTTTGATGTTCACACTACATGTGTTTCGTTGTTATTTTTTAATCGAAGTCTAAGAGAATATATTTTTTTGAAATTTTTTTCAAAAATTAATAGATTTCGTTATAAGAAAATATATACAATCTAGAGGACAAAATTAGTATAATCCTTAGAATCTAGATTACAGAGATTTATGGTTCCTAGTAATCATCACATCTTGAGATCGAGGGAACTTGCAAGACCACTTAGTCCAGTGTTACCCCAAATTTCTTTTTGAAAAATTGAAAACTAAAAGGGGCTTTTTCAAGAATTTTAAAGATTTGGGAGTTTTTTCAATGTTTCTTAAACTACAGGAGGGATTTGTCTTTTACCTTTCAATTCAATACAACAATCTATCCGAGGCCTAAGCTCTTTAACATTTGCATTGGTTAATAGCTCAAATTTCTAATTGGAATTCTTGATGATATTATATATATACTTTATTTATATTTGAGTTTTCCATTTGATTTCGACATATGGATTGTAGTCAAAGTAACTTTGAGCTTTGTTTTTTCTCCTTTTTATTCGTTCTGCAGCTTGTATTTCGTACTGTTGGCTTTTCTGGGGCAGATATCCGAAATCTTGTCAATGAAGCTGCAATCATGTCAGTAAGTTAACCAATTGTTGATAGATGTAAAAATAGAGCTAGAGTTGATCATTGCTATCAGTGAGACTATAATAATGTTTGTAAGTTCTTATTATAGTCTTACTGAAATGTATGAACCCTCCTAATTTGTTTGATATGAGTCAATTGACTGGAAGAATCTCTACAATCTGCTTGCAGTCATCCTTTATGTTCCATAAGAGAGAGTGTTTTTTCTTTCTATTTTGAAGATATAACCTGATTTTTGTTGCAGGTAAGGAAAGGGCATTCCATGATATACCAGAAAGACATTGTTGATGTATTAGATAAACAATTGCTTGAGGGCATGGGTGTGCTTCTTACAGAGGAAGAACAACAGAAATGTGAACAAAGTGTATGTCTGTTAATGCTATGTTGTTTGTTTATTAAACTTTAGAAAATTTCTAGAGATTGTGCAAATCTTCAATTTTTGCCTAGACTAAAAATTGTATGTAGATTCACAAAGTTTTATCATTTTACATGGTGGCCTTGTAGAACATGTCATGCATATTCATGCTAACTTCAGTGATGTGATATGTCATAAAGATCCTTAAACCTTCCCTTAATGAAATATGACAGAGGATGAAAATTATAGTCCAACATGTAAAGACAAGGAAATATCTCCTACTCTGTCCAAGTATATACATTGCAGTGGCATTCCTGTATAGGTTGACCTGCCTTTAGTCCCCTGAATCGCCATCTGATGGTCGAGATGTTGGGTAACCACTGCAACACTTGTTTTGCTCATAAGCCAAGAATCACCATCTGTGGAAGAATGATTCTGAAGATAACCTAGCTATTAGGAATATTTTATGAACCATTTGAGAGAAATCAGACTTAGGTCCCCAAAAGAAATAAGAAAGCTAGGTATCCCTATCCCAAGCCATAATATTGTGGGAAGGATGGAGGATGAGAATTGTCTGAGGGTTAAGGTGCACAGTTCATGTGACTACTGTTCATTGTGTAGCTAATCTAACTGCTAGTTTTCTTTTCTAAAAGTTGAACCGTAGTTGTTTTTTTTTGGAGTTTATCCTTGTAAAAAGAAAGCAACCAATGCCTATCAGAGACAGCTGAATTTAAGTGTCCTAGTTTGATAAGGCTTTATTGATAGGATCTCTACGTATTTGATTGTTTCAGATTTATTAGGAGCAGTCATAGTTCATTTTTCTGAATTCAGTATTTTCAGTTTGGAATCGTGATGGATTCTTTCTGTGATTTTTACCTTCAGGAGACCCCAAAAACACTAGAAGTGATTTCTAGAATGAATTAGTATGAGGCTAATGCTTTTCTCAAGACACTAGGAGTTGTAAATCTCTTGTTCAATACTCTAGAGAGGTTAATTTTTAGGAGAATTTGATTCTCTTGATTACGTGAGCTAGTGAGTGATACCCATAGAGAGTACCCTTGTTAGAAGCAAAGCAGATTACAATAGCTTGTAGAGTAAAAGGTAACCATTAAAATAAAACGTAACTTTAAGATTGATATAAACAAAATCCAAAAAGAGAATAGATTCTATAGTCCCTAAGTAGCTTTTGATGGGTTCTCAAAGAAGATATTTTGTTATTGGCATAGGGTTGACTATATTGACCTGATTGGCTATCATGTTTTCAAATTATGTGTCTACTGGCATCGCAAAACAGTTTGGGAACTTAATTTAGTTACATAAAAAGGGATATTACTGTAAAAGCTTCTCTATATTGGGCACAATTCCATCTAATGATACAATTTATTTCTTTCTCGCAATTTTTAATTGTCCATCACTAGAATTTATTTTCTACTCTTGCCTAACAATAGGTAGTAGAGACTACATTAGTTGTGAGAGGACTCTTTTATTAAAATACCAATCCACTCTTTCGCTATTATAAATCTTCCTTCAATTTTCTATGAATCCTGGACGCCAGAATTTATATCACTTTAGAGAGTAGAGCGTACAGAATCTACAGATGTTTTAAATCATCAAGATTGCTTTTCTTCGCGTGTTTCTGTTTTCTGTGTGTACAAATTCGATAAGTTCTATCAGAAATATGGCAATAAAGTATTTCACATCTTTTTTTTGTTCTCTCGTGTGGCACTTGGATTTTCTCTGCTTCCATTTTTCCCTTTCCCTTTTTCCCGTTTTGCTATCTCTGTCAGTTATCTCACTTTTTTCACTCCTATTTCTTCAAATTCATGAAAAAGAAAGAAAAATTTTAATGTCAATTACTTAAAGAAAAGTAGGAAAAGGACAGGCTTGACCCAAAATATGGGATGTTATTCCAAGAAAAAGAAAATAGCATTGGATCTGCATCACTTAAGTATATCGTAATATGAGTGGCAGGTCTTGATATGTCTCCGCAGAAAGAATTTGTAATATCTAAATCTAATGAAAGTGCATTTTCAATTGAGGCATGCAATCGAAAGAACTGAAAGCTCGCTCATATTTTGTGTGAAACTTTTACCTTCTTTTGGTTAAGAACTTATCATTGAGGTTACATTACATTCTAGGTGTCATTTGAAAAGAAGAGGCTTCTTGCTGTTCATGAAGCTGGTCATATATTATTGGCTCATTTGTTTCCGCGGTTTGATTGGCATGCATTTTCTCAGCTACTTCCTGGTGGCAAGGTGAAATATTTCTTCTAATAGCCGGACTCACGTGTATACTATTGTACCATTGCAATTCCATTGAAACATGTTTTTGGGTTACTTTTTGTTTTCCTGTTTCAACATGAGTAGGAAACTGCAATATCTGTGTTCTATCCAAGAGAAGACATGATAGACCAAGGTTACACAACCTTTGGATATATGAAGATGCAAATGGTGGTAGCGCATGGTGGACACTGTGCTGAGCATCTTGTGTTTGGTAATGACATTACTGATGGAGGCAGTGATGATCTTGAAAAGATTACCAAGGTAAGTTTGCTGACATTTGTATGATAAAGACAAGGTGTTCTGTTATCTTGGTTCCTGATCATCTGCTAATTGGTTCCCAATTATTTTTGCTGTCTGCAATGATATTCTTCCGAAATCTTTCTCTTAATAAGTATTGAAGCGAAATAAAAGAATAAATATAATATTTATTAGGATTGCTGTTTGCATTTTAAGATGGCTCTAATAATTACAGCATCATTGTTTTGGCTCTATATCATATTGTTGTTATTGACTGGCATTATATCAGATTGCGAGAGAGATGGTAATCAGTCCTCAAAATCCAAGGTTGGGCCTTACTGCTTTGATTAAAAGAATTGGACTAATGGATCGACCTGATAGTCCTGATGGGCAGTTGATTAAATATAAGGCATGTTTTTATCTTCTTGTCTAGTTTCAAGTGCATTATACTTGTTAACCTGATGTGGCTATTTGATTCTTGTTTAATATCCTTCATGGTGTCAGTGGGATGATCCTTACGTTATTCCTGCTGATATGACTGTTGAAGTGTCTGAACTATTTACACGGGAATTGACAAGGGTAAGTATTCACTTTGTGCTCATTCCTTTATTGCTACATAGTGAGTGCATATTTATTAGTGTGGTTGGGGCAAGAACTTAAGGCAAGAGATACAGTCGTACAGTGTGAATAATTTCCCAGACAACAAGGTGATGTAAATAAGACCTGAGAGATTTAAAGTAGAGTAAATAAGGATTATATTCCAATAGGGCTATAAAATCTTTCTTCTACTTGACAAATGGATTACGATAGAACATCAATGTTTTATCTGCAGGTTGACATCAACCAGAATTTAATCCCAGTAATAAGAACTATGCAAACATAGAAACTAGATAGTTTACTGTCAAAGTTAAGATGGAACATGGTAATCTCAAATGAAAAATAATATTTGCAAATATTGGAGTTAGTGCAACTTCATGATTTATTCTGCGTCAATTATAGACGACACAAACTATGTACTTCACTAGTGCTCTAGTATCAAATGAAGCCTACTGTATTGTTAAGTATGAATACCGGAGGCTTGTCAAGATTTATCACTTCTTCCCCAACTAACTAAAAGGGATAACAATCTTGTGATTTTAAGGTATTGAAACTTTTGGTAACTCCTTGGTGTCTTTCATGCTGTTTGATAAAACTGTATATTAAAAGCTTTGCTGAAATGCGCTGAACAGAGCTGAAATAGAAAATAATACACATTTACATTTACTTAAGTTACCCATATGGATTACCCTTATGGAGAAAGGCTTAACGCTTGCAAGATTTTGACCATTTTATCTGCTTCTTCTATGCAAAATCTTTAGCCTTTGATTAAACAGTGAT
This sequence comes from Erythroxylum dillonii, assembly GCA_032467995.1. NCBI lineage: Eukaryota > Viridiplantae > Streptophyta > Magnoliopsida > Malpighiales > Erythroxylaceae > Erythroxylum > Erythroxylum dillonii. The sequence continues at coordinate 27,539,551 of JANKYE010000002.1, forward strand.
ACTTAGATACTTGTGTAGTATGTTGAAGAGACAGAAGAACTTGCAATGAAGGGATTGAGAGACAACATGCACATACTCGATGTGATTACCAGGGAACTGTTGGAAAAGTCAAGGATAACTGGATTGGTATATAATCCACAAGCCCTATGCATACATTGCTCTCCCTCATACTTTACTATCACATTATGATGCATCTTTAATTATTTTAATGTACTTATCTCTAATCCAGTTTTAGTTACACATTTGGTGTGAGTATATATTTTGATAAAATCACTGAAGCAAGATCTGTCTTTGTTATCACCTTTCTTGTGATTTTATTCTCTATTCTGATAGTTACTGACCATCATCTTTCATTAGTGAAATTTTGTTCATTACATTTCCTTTGATGTTTGATTGATTTGTCAATGACAGTGTTATATGCCCTTGTTTGTAATATAGTAATAGGAGGTTGTACCCTAAAAACGCCCAACAGCTTCGATTACAAGCTTTGTTTAGGTGTCTTCCTACCCTTTGTACCTATCTTGAAAGAGTAGAAAATAAGGGCTAAGGTAGAACTCTTCAATCTCAAAATCAGATCATTTGTAGAGTCATGCTTGCTTTATTTCTGATGAGAACTCCCTATTTAAACTAGATTACAAGCTAACTTATTCTAATAGACTCCTATTTCCAACTGTCTAGAAACTTAAAAGATGATGTAGGCTGACTTCACTATCTAAATCTGAGAACAACTACTAAACTGACAGCTAACGAAAACAATAATTTGAAATAGAATGATAATTAAGAGGCCATTTGATTTCACCTTTTTTTTGGTTGTTAATATCAATGTAATTATACTTTTATTATTAGCAATAATAAATACTAAATAAAAATTAGAAAAAATAATTTATGATTATTTAATTAATTAT
>JANKYE010000002.1:27543949-27554807 GCA_032467995.1 Erythroxylum dillonii
TTATTTATTCATTCTAATTTCCTCATTTTCATGTCACTTGACACTTCAAAATTTCAAGGAAAGTTCGGGGTCCAACATAATCCATAGAATCTAGATTACAGAGATTTATGGTTCCTAGTAATTGTCTACATCTTGAGATCGAGGGAACTTGCGAGACCATTTAGTCCAGCATTACTCCAATCCCCAACTGCTCTTCATGCTACTTGTTAGATTTGCAGCTATTCCTTTGGCTAACATGGCTAATCTGTGGAGTAGGAAGATGGTCTGAAAAACCATCTCACTACTTCTACTTTCTTGTTTGAATACTCTGCAATTGCGCTCTTTCCATATGTAGTACACCAAGGCTGCCCAACTTAACCTGATAGCTTTGAATTCAGCCATAGTTTCACTTCAAGAATCCGTTGGTCGGGCCACGTTGAGTATATTTTGCAACCGATCCCAGACTTGTCTGGTATACCTGCATCTAATCATAAGGTGTTCCAAACTTTCTAGTTTTGCATTACATAATTCGCAGTTCATATTGCTAATGGAGAATTTGATCTTATTCCTTGTAAGCAACCATCCTTTTTAGAGTCAATAGGGTTAGAATTGCACTTGGACTAAGATTTTCTTACATAAATCCTTTTTTCAACAACTCCTCCACTTGTTTCTTCAACTCTTCATTCTCAATAGGATTTAAGCGATATGTTGGAAGATTTGGTAGAGTAGATCCAGATACCAATCAATAGGATATTGATAATCTCATAAAGGAGGTAATTCACCTAGCAATTCATCCAATGTAAAGTCTAAAAAAATCAGCTAGCAATTCACCCACTTCTTTGAGGGGTGTTTCAGGGGTCGTTTTTGTTACTTCCTTCACTGTCATTTCAAACATAATTCCCTTCTCCTTGCTAATCGCTTCAAATTCTCTCTCCTTAAGGATATTAAGAGGTTTTTTCTTGGAATTTATGGCTATCTTGTTACTTCCTCTTTGTTTTTCTACCTTGTCTACCTTCATAGGCTTCAAAATTATCTTCTTTTCATGTAATATAAATTGATAGATGTTGCTGTTCCAAAGTGCTGCACATCTCGATCATAAAGCCATGATTGACCAAGTAAAATGTGAGATACTTTTAGAGGAATGACATCACACCAAACAAAGCCCTCATGTATTTCTAATTTGAAATACTTTAAGCACATTTGAGTGACTGGTATAATCCTATCATTCACCCAAGCAACTTTATAGAGATGTGGATTTTTTTTCCATAGGTAAATTCAATCACTTCACCATATTCTTTGATACCACGTTCAGATTACTTCCTCCATTAATGATAAGCTTGCTCATTTTATTTTTTCATATAACTTGAGTTAAGAAAATAGTAGTACGGAGCCATTCTTTAATTCTTTCACCTTAAGGGTTGTACATTTGTGTCTCACTACATTAAGATTTGTAGGACTCAATAGTTTGTTACCAGAGTCTCCTTCCAACTCCTCTCCAGCTTCGTGTTCACACACATGTTTGTTAGATTCTTCCTTCTTCCTCTTCTTCTTCCATCATGTACAAACCTCTATTTGTACATTCACCAGCAAAGTGGCTCCTCCTATTACATCGGAAGCACTTCTTGTCACTATTGCCTCCTTTCATCCCAGTCTTAGCTATGGCTTTTCTTTTATGTTCAGCCAATTGAGAAGTTTTTCAGTTATCCTGTGGTACAAATTTTGATGCATTAAGTGATGGTCTAAAGTTTTGCGTTGTCGTAGTTCTCTTCATGCCGAACTCCCCAACTTAACTTTGTCACTTTTTAGTTACTTCTTGTCCTAGGTATTGTTGCACTCTTAAAGCCAAGTGATATGCATCTTCAAGGCTGTAAATTCTTTTTATCATTAGCTCGTTGCAAATTTTTGCCCTTAAGTCATTTTTGTAGTGAGATATAGGTCGTCGCTCCAACTTCATCCCCTTACATTGGATAAAAAGTTCATCAAATATTTTTGTGTATTTAGTTACGCCCTTGTTTAAGGGTTGTAAGTTGATCTTGAAGATCTTCTTGATAGTGAAATAGTAAGTATTTTTTTGGTAACCTAACTTCATCTCTTCCTAATCAACAATTGGTGGTTGGCTTGTTTTTTGAAGTATATCCTCTATTGGTTTCCACCAGATTTTAAAGTGTCAAACTAGCTTCATCTTTGTGAATCAAACTTTTCAGTTTTCTGATATGTGTATTGGTCAAAGAAATCATCCATTGCTGCTGTTCAGTCCAACAACAGGTGTGGATCCATCTTCCCTATAAAATCAGGGGCTTCAGCACGCACTTTCTTAGTAATATCATCGAGTAAGTTGTGTGTTTCAACTCTATCGTGGCCTCTAAAGGCTAGCATGCCCTCTCAATCTGCTGCTGATTGGTTTCTTTGTCTTGGATCTCTTGGTAGGCATTAATTTCCTAATCCCACTCATTGTTGAAACTATTCAACCCCTTCATCTTGGATTTCACTTTATCCACCTTCATCATCTCATGTAGTTTGTTGTCTGATGATGTTTTTTTGACTGTTCTTGGAGCAGCTTGTGATCGAGACTCATTAATGTCCAATCTTTTTATAATTCTTGAAAGTATTTCATCTGGCTCTTGGTTGTTGAGTATTCTTCTATAGGCACTTCTGCTACGTGTCTCCATTGTGAACCAAAGCTTTGATACCAAATTGATGTAGGATAAATAGAAGAAGTATTAACTAGTAGCTAAAACTCACAAAATTGGTAATAGGCTACTTGAATGTCAAGTTTTAGGTTTGAATTTCAGTTTGGATTGCTAAAATTTCAGATTGGGTATAGTTGAGTTCTTTGGGTTTGATTGTTGGAAATTTAGGCTTAGGATTTCAGGATTTGATATGGCTACAATTTAGGTTTAATATGGCTATAATTTAGGGTTTTGGTTGTTGGAACTTAGTGAGTAACACAAATAATGGAGTGTAGGCAACTAGGAATGGCTCCTAGGTTCCAAGAGTGATGAGAATCAGTCTTAGAGGAGTGTATCCCGCCTTCTAGTTGAAAACTCAAGTTTGTAGAAAAATTTTAGGATTGTTATTCTTGAATGACTAAGTATACACATATTTATAGAGAAATTCTTAGAACCCTTATTCTAGTATAAAGGGGTTCTTAACAAATTTAAATCCTATTTTTATAAAGCTTCTATAAATTTGAATCTTAATCAACTAGGATAATATATGTAAAATAGAATAACATATTTAACTCACTATTATTGCTTCTTATGTAATAAGGAATCATAACATAATCTAAATTTCAGTGCTTATTGTGTTTGTTGTCTACTCAATATCTATCCTTCATGCTGCCAAATTAAAGCTTGTGGTTGACTATTTTTTTCTCTTTTATTTCTTCTATAGACTTTAAACTCTTTTGCACACCTTCTCTAGTCAAAAGAGTCTTTTACATTGATGCCCTGCTATGTAAGGCTCATCACAATTGTAATAAAGCCTGTTTACTTTTCTTTTCTCGATCTAGAGTCTATTTAGTTGCTCCACAAAGATGTCCATAGATTATTAGATTATTATTTGTTGTATTCCTTCATTGGTCAATTGGTTCTTCTCAATATATATTTCCATGACATTCATACAACACGGGATAACTCACCGTGCTACTCAAATCTTGAGGATTTTTTATCTCTGTCTTTACTCTTACTGAAAATTAGTCATGAAAATATTTAACTTCTTGTTCTTAAGTAAGACTATTGGAACGTTCAAAGCATCGCTGGTAATCTTCTACTGTGCAGGTTTGCTGAAGTTTTTACAGCTTTCCTAGTTTATTGCTTCTTGTCTCCTTCTAAGAGGGTGATATGTTTTTGTGTATGACCTAGTCGTGAGATGACTCATAGTGAAATCCTCTTTTCCCTTGTTAGATTTCGTTCCCTTTCTAACAAGCTTTCTGTCAACTATTTTTACGGAAAATTTTGACTGCTTTCTTATTTATCATAATGCCCGTTAAATGGGCTTAGTAAATAGAGTATTTAGGAAGTGAAATAGAACAAGAATATGCTAAGTTTTTATCATACTGAAAATAGATTTATGAAAATAATAGACTTCCTAAATAAAATGATCACTACCTAAATAAGATAAGCATTGCAATTACTTCTTAATCAATATGACCTTGTATATTTCTTTCCTAAGAATACATTTTGCGTATCATTACTCCCTCCTGGACAAAGAGCTTGTTCTCAAGCTTAAACTTAGGGAACTCCGAATATCTTGGCCCTCCATCATCTTCTTTGGATTCTACCAATTCTACCCAGAAGAACTTACATTTATGTCCTTGGTGGAATGCTCCATCACAATTGAGACAAAGCCCTTTGGACCTTCACTCCTCCATCTTTTCCTTGGTTAACTTGAAAAAAGAGTGTACTTGTGCTCCGGATACTGAATGTTCAAAAATTTTCCCTCTCTGTGGCTGTCCCTTCAGTGGCTATTTTCAAACTGCTCCCAGTAGGTTTGCCTTAAGATTCCTTCATAAAACAACCTGGTTGCACCTTAATACCTTATTAAGTGTGGGCTATATTCATAGTTGCCCCTAAGCTGTTCGGTTGTTGCAATTCTACTTCTACTCTCAACTCTTCCACAAGACCAACAGTGGATAGGCTAATATGTTGCTTTTTCGTGAGCTCTATTAGCAAAGATTAGAACTTCTTCTAATAATCCTTCGCCATTCCTATCTGCTTTAGGTTGGCCAATTTACCTAGGGGATTGAGGTTCATAGGAGGACTGAACCTAATCCATCTCTCTCTCTTCTTGCCGCACCCGGTAAAATCAAAATTGTCTCCTGTCTCCTTATTAAGATGAATTTTTGCCAGCCCTTCCTTCTCTGCTTTAGGCTTTCACTGATTTTCAAAGAACTGTTTACACTTGTGTATCTAAATCAACAGGTCATCAATACCGTCGTATGAAGGAAATTCTAATTTAGAATACCTAAGAACAGTAGTCCCTCCCTCTGGCTGTGCCCAACGCTTCTTTCCTCCCTTTGGTCTCTACAGGTACTCCTGTTGTTTCTCACCTCATTGTTCTTATTGTGCCCCTTTAGCTCCTGTAGAAGCTCCTCCAGCTGTGAGTTCAAGAACTTTTTGTTGGACTGCTGGTATTCTTGCCTCTGCTCGATTTCTCATGAACACATCCATTTGAGTTGACAAATCTATATATAACCAAGTTGATATGTTTTTGTGTAGCATTTAGTCATGGGATGACTCACATTGCTAGAGTTTTTCCCCTCTCTAGACCTTATTGTTGTTGTATTGACAAGTTTTCAATCAATTACTTTTACAGAAAATTCTGCATGCTTTCTTATTCATTGTAATGCTCTTTAAATGGGCTCAATAGAGTCTTTAGGAAGTATGAAAATCATAGACTTCCAAATAAGATGACCGCTGCGTAAATAAGATAACCACTGGAATTGCCCCGTAATCAAGATGATTTTCTTGTTTATTTCTTTTGTAATAATGCATCTTGCATAAATCCCACCTTTTCCATCGCCAATATCTGTTGGTGACAGGAGAAGTGTTTACATCGGTTCAACCATTCCAAAGTGTTAAAATAACCATCATAGCAAGGAAAGTCTGATTTGGATTATCTTGGCACAAAGTTCCCTCCATCCAGATTTTCCATTCCAGCCCTTTATCGACAACCATGATTGTTACTTTTATACTTGTTTCCTTGCCTTCAAATCTAGTTGCTGCCAGGTCACAAGTTACTTCTTCCAGTTGGGCTATAACTTTGTTTTTATCTTGCTTGATTAACATTCTCGTCTTTTTCTGTTTTAGCTGTATCTTGTGCTTGATCTTCTTGATTTTTTATAGCCATGAAGGCTTCGATTTGCTGCTAAAGAGTACAGGAATCTCTCATAACCTCCTCCTGCTCTGGTACCAGGTTGTTATGGGCCCTTGTTTGTGATCTAGTTATAGGAGGCTGTACTCTAAAATCACCCATCAGCTCTAATTGCAAGCTGCATTTAGGTGTCTTCCTTACATTTTCCTTACCTATCTTGAAAGAATAGAAAATAAGAGGTTATTAAGAGAGAACCCTTTGTTCTCGAAACTGGAAGTTTGTTTCCAAAATCATGCTTGCTTTATTTTGAATCGTAACTCCCTATTTAAACTAGATTACAAGCTTGACTTATTCTAATCGACTCCTATCGCAAAACTACTCCTAAACAACTACTTCTATCTGGGAACTTGCAGATAATTCTGACTAACTTCACCATCTAAATCTAAGACTGACAGCTAACAGAAATAACAATTTGAAATATAATAACTAACAGATTGGTTGACAGTAAATTAATTGGTTGCTTATCGTCTTTCTTTCTTTTTTTACAGAAACATTTGTGAACCTGGTCAAAGGGAACCACTTTGACTGAATTGAGCCCTCTTAATTGTAGCTTTTGTCTTTTCCCCTTAACAAACAGTCAACTGCTTTTTATATTTATGATGGAAAACGTTAACTTCTTAACTGCTAAAGGGACACAGTAATTGGATATCTTGTTAATAGCTTAGTTGTAATGAACTAATGGTGGACTGAACATATTGCTGAAGAGAAGATAATCCATCAAAAAACTTTCTTGCTATTGATGCTCTGAAATCCTTTAGGTTCTTTGTTTTGTAGTTGTTTTTGTTATCCACTTATGTATATTTTGTTGTAGCTGTGATTAGTGCACCTTTGAATTTAGTTTTACCTTCTATGCTAGTTCTTACATGGTAATACCTAGGGAGATGAAAATGACTATTGTTGTATAACATTTCTAGTTACAACAATGTTCACTTTGGGATTTTACTGTTCCAAGCCTGAATGAATATTCCTCTTTTTCAGTTTTGGAGCTAGTCCAAATTCGGGCCCTTTTCCTTATCATGCTTTTGGACAAGTTAACAAATTTTAGATTATGACGCTGGCCCCCTGACAAATTATTTTAATATTTGGACAATATTTTGGTCTTTTATGACTTTTCATTGCATCAACTTATTTCCCTGTATACGCCTTCATTAAGATGGATCAACACTTCTCTGAGCATTCCTGTAATCGAATCCCTGCCAAAAGCTTTGAGATTACATTGGGTTGATATCATCCTGGATGATGAAATCAAATGAATGTTGAAGGATCTTTTGATCAAATTTCTTCAATCATTTTATCCATTTTTCATAAGAATGTCCAGCATAAGGGTTTGGCATAGAAATAGCGCCATGAAACATGAGATCACTGCAGCAAAGAGGGGAATTGGGAGAGCAACTCTTAGTAACTTGGAGCCTGCTCCAGTATTGGGCCTTGTCCTATAACCAAACTCATGTTAATGATAAAAATTTCATTTAGGATGCCCAGTACTAGGTCTGGCCTAAGGTTGTACATTCAGTAAACAACAGCATTGAAAGATGCTCTGCCCACAAGCAACATTATATATGGTTTACTTGACATTGCAAGACGTATTAACTGGGTGTCTTATGCAGTCCTTCCTGACCATGTGCTTTATTTTCACTGTTCAGGAAGTTGAGGACATAATGAAGGGACTTTCTCCAACAATGTTTGAGGATTTTGTAAAGCCTTTCCAAATAAACTTAAAAGAGGTACTTAACTTTCTCATTATGGTGGCTGATGTAGTGTATAATTGACTGATGAGAAGGTATATCTTATGATTTCTGTGGAAGTTGATTATGACTTCAATTGATATTGAATCTAAACAAGGAACTCATATTGATTCATGAATTTCCTGCAAATGTAGCCAATATGGAAGAGAGAGGAAAAACACAGCATGATCACGTAGTGTATTGTAAATTGATAGAATAATCAATAACGTCAAACCAACTATTGTCCTATAATTTTTGCGGCTTGTCATTTATCCTTTTTAAGATGTTGACAAGTGGACATTAAGCTACAATGGAGTATCTGTTTAGAGGGTATTAGTTGGCATAAATAATGTGGTAGCAGATTGGAAACAATTGAAAATTTTAAGTATACAAAAAATACAATAATCAGTGTTGGCCAATTGTTTCATGTCCTATAAAGTTGCCTCTCATTGCTTGTCCCATTCAGTGTCCTATTTGCTCAGTTACTTAGAATGTTGCTATTTGAATTTGTGTAATACTTATTTGATAGTTGCCGTTTGATTAATTGATCATGGCACTAGCTAGTTTCTTTAAAAGGGGTGTTTTTGTGGGCATAGTGTTATTAATATCTTAACCAGGAGTTGAAATTTAGTTTGCTACCAATTGTTGTTATAATGCAATTTCCATTTGTGGAATTTCTGTAGGATGGACCATTGCCTCATAATGACAAGTTGAGATATCAGCCACTAGACATATATCCCGCGCCATTGCATAGATGCTGAATTGAAACTGCGCACCGTGTTACCGTGCGTAGCATGCAACTTTGGTTTCTAAGGCAATTGAAGTCTTTCCTGTTGTAAGCCTCAATTATTTTAAGCCCTATTTTCTCTATCCGTGTCAATGAAAAGATACTACGTCATCAGCTTACAATCAATTTTGATAAGGAGGGTGAATGGGATGTTGGTTCCTTATTTTCAAATTCCAATTTAATAACTCCTTGTTCTGTCGGCAGATTGACCATGCACACTACATTGTATGGATGAGTTAATTTGGCCAATCCTGCATTGAAAATGAACTGAACCAACGTTCGACTCCTGTTGGCGTTTTGATTGGCCGCCTAACATCGGTTCACTTCCTATGCCCGAGGTTACAGTTATCACTCCCAGTCATTCGCTCAAGCATGCATGACGGGTACCATTTTAGACACCACAGAATTGAGTAAGATTGTTGGTCTTTGTAGGTAGACAGGTTGACTAAGATTGTTAGTCTTCTAACGATAGTTAAGTTTAATCTTTCTTTGTGATATCGTTTGTTTATGAATGTATCATATTGTTTGTCACTTTCAATACGTAACTTTGGTACAATTTAATCAAAAAATGAACGAGAGTACTAATCTATTTACAGTTCATAAAGTTCATTGATATCTAAGTATTCGAACCAGTTAATCTTTAAAGCGCTTTACGATAACTAACCAAGAATTCATTAAAAACTCTTTACTATGAATTTTCTCTTAAAGTTAACTTTGTTAGAGATGATTGAATATGTGAAGGATGTCTTTATATAGGTTAACAATAACACTATTGTTCATTTTTTCTACTAACTCATCAAGATAGTGAAGAGTTGTTATTTCTTTCATTAATCCCACCAATTTAGTGAAAGGTTGTGCCTTTTTGACCACTAACTCTTTTAAGAACATAATCCACTTCGTTGATGAGATATTCGACTGCTTATCCACTAGTTAAAGAAGTTTGTAAGGTAGTTCTAACTTTCTTTTTTCACTTCATGTTCTTGTTATGCATGACTGTATCATTGTCTCTTGAAGACCATTGTCTTGATAGGCCTTTGGTTAGTTCGCCATAGTCATCTTTGTGTATAATTCATCCAAGTATGACTATGATGTAATTACATTGCTTTATGACCTAAATTAGTAACAATCCGAGCTTTTGTATACAAATCTCGCAGATTTCCAAACCTTCAACCTTCTTGCAAACGTCCAGTGTCTCTCGAGCTTAGCACGATTTAATTGCATCATTATTTTTGTTCTTGCATTTGAATCTCACTCATCATCTTTGCCAATGCATCATAATGCATTTTAATACTTTCTTCCTCTCAAAATTGCATCGATATTGATCATTTGCAAAAGGTACATCAACTTGTCATCTTCATGTCAATCTGAGTGCCAACCATAAAAAAGACACCAACATTGCATGATTCTGCCATTTTGACATAGGGGTTTAACAAATCATTCTACACCCTTATCGAGATAATTTGTAAGCCCTCTTACACAAGCATGTTCCTGATATATTCCTTAGCAAAATTTTTAAGACAAGAGAGTCTTCTTTTCCATTAATATATATTTATTATTATTTACCAATTTTTTAAGACGAGAGAGTCTTCTTTTCCGTTAATATGTATTTATTATTATTTTTCTTCAGTTGCTGAATTTGCATTCCTGCCAGGTTGTGCGTCGAAGTTTGGGGTCTTTCAGTGTTTTTTTTTAAACCAATTATATTTTAATTAGTTGTTGTTAGTAGTGGAGTCTTCGTAGTGGTGAGGCAGTGGAGCTTTTTTAGGAAGTCACTTATCCGTAGTTTACTTAGGGTCCGTTTGGTGGAGCTTTTATCAGTAGAGCTTTTGTCAGTAGAGTTTTTCTAAGAAGAGCTTTTTTTAAAAGCCATTTAACTGTTTGACTGTCAATTAAAAACAGTTTTTTTAAAAGAGCTTCATACAGTAGACTGTTTGGCAACATAAAAATAAAAAATACTTTTATTAATTTTAACTATAATTTATTTTATAATAAAATTATTTATGTTAAATAAAATTATCATCAACAGGAACTTTCTCCATTGCAGCTAATGCTGTCAGGCCACCAACAACTCCACCAAATACTATATGTTTAAAGTTCAAATGAACTGCTTATACCTGATACTGTCAAATATCAAATACTGTATGTTTTCCAGATCTGAGTTTTATTTAAATGCCCAGAAAATCAAGACGTTCAGGCAGTAACAAAATTAACACAAAACGCAAATCCAGAACTTGCACAATTGCCACATTGCGAAACACGCTCCAGCATGGACAACTATCGCCCTCGCCCAGCCAGCCTTCTCCTTGCGTCGAGGAACCCATCTCATGGTCATGGATCTTATTCTGACGGCCAAGAAACAACAAATGCACAACAAGATGCAATCGTGCACACCTGAGAAGTCACCGACGTCCTTTCTACCGCTTTGTGTTCATGGGTGAGTATTCACCCAACAGTGTTGCACGGCGATCACCAGCGGCAAAACACCACTGGTCTT
>JANKYE010000002.1:27554907-27572636 GCA_032467995.1 Erythroxylum dillonii
CCACAACCCATCTCATGAAATCGCAACAACCATCTGGGTTTTCCCTTTTGTTTTCCAGATCTGAGTTTTATTTAAATGCCCAGAAAATCAAGACGTTCAGGCAGCGACAAAATTAACACAAAACGCAAATCCAGAACTTGCACAGTCGCCACATTGCGAAACACGCTCCAGCATGGACGACTATCGCCCTCGCCCAGCCAGCCTTCTCCTTGCGCCGAGGAACCCATCTCATGGTCATGGATCTTATTCTGACGGCCAAGAAACAACAAATACACAACCAGATGCAATCGTGCACACCTGAGAAGTCACCGGCGTCCTTTCTACCGCTTTGCGTTCATGGGTGAGTATTCACCCAACAGTGTTGCACGGCGATCACCAGCGGCAAAACACCGCTGGTCTTACAAGCATATACAGTAAACGCAAAAAGAAAAATCGCAAAAACCACAAAAATACCCAGAAACAATTAGGGATTCCATAAAAGAACACGCACATACCCAGAACTCACAAAGGTCGAAATTGAGATCGTGTAATCAATTAACACAAGCAGTAAACATAACCACAAAGATATGGTTTCCAAAACGCAAGAACATACGCAGAGGTGAAACGCAATTCCGGAACAAACAGTAGGCAATTCCAGAAATCGCAATAACTGAATTTTTCACCAAAAAAGATACAAAAAAGAAGAACCAACGAAGACGAGAGGATAGATGAGCAGAAGAAAGAGTCGGCTAGTGGTTTTGGAACAGACGCTATTTGATGTTTACGTAAGTGACGGTAAGTAACGTTAAAAACAGCTTACCGAATAAGCCTTTTCAGAAAAGCTTCAAATTTTAGTTTTTAAAAATGTTGTATTTTAGTTTTTAAAAAAGCTGTTTTTACTGTAAAAGTACTTTTCAATTTTTAAGCCAAATAATCATTTTTTTCTTAAAATAACTTTTACGGTGTAAAAAAGTGCTTTTGGGACTTCCAAAAATTGAATCAAACAGGCACTTAAGTTCTGTTTCCATATATTTTCATAGCATATTTTTATGCAATTAAGCTTTGGCCTTGAAACCTTGTGTTTTAGCCTTCTTTTCACCTATTGACAAAATAGGTAAGAAGGGAAAGTATTAAGGAAACAGAGGTGAGAGCTTAGTGTGCAAAAAATATTCTCAACTTAAATTATTCATATACTGTAACCCATTTAGTTCAGTTAGCACATAACAACTTGGTATTAGAGCTAGGCATGGCTGAACAGCGGTATGAGTGCCTCGAGTTTGAAATTGGGACCTTGAAGGAGGAACAAAAGAGACAGTTCAAGGAGTTACAAGAATCCATGGCAACACTTTTTGTTGTAGTGAATGCTGATTGTGATCAGACTGTAGGATCAAATAGTCACTCGTGTCAGTCAAGTGGTAGATCGAATGGCGAAATAAGATCAGCGAGGTCTTGCATCCCTAAGATGGTGAAGTTGGAATTTTCAAAATTCAACAGTGGTGAAGATCCTACAAGTTGGATTTGTAAAACGGAACAATTTTTGAGTTTTACCAAATGTTGGAAGAAGAGAAAATACCATTTGCTTCTTTCATTCTAGAAGGTGATGTGCAATTGTGGTATCAGTTAATGAAAGACAGTGACAAACTAGTCACTTGGAAGGATTCGAAGGATCAACTTCATGGAAGGTATGGTCCAACTCAATATCAAGATTTCTTTGGCGATTTGACAAAGATGCAATAAACTGGTTCAATTTGGGAGTATCAAATGTAGTTTGAAAGACTATCAATGAAAGGACCCATTCTAGAGTTCTCCTTTCGGAACCTGAGTGGAGCCCTCCCAGTAACCCTACGATAGCCCTCCAATCGATATCTAATTCAATTGAAGGGTTCCTGCAAAGCCAAGCCGTTCAACTATTAAAAACCTTTCATACTTTAAAAGGTAAAAATGTGAAAAACATTGGAGATTTTTTTAATCATTTTACCAAAAATTTTGACAATACAACGACTTCATTTTGACCTTTCCAAAATTATCAAAAAACCTGCATAACACAATTTAAAACACTTATAATATTTCATATTCATCTCAACATCTGAAATGGGACCTTAGGTCTACATCACAATCAATAACAAACCTATAATTCTCAACATTTGAAAAACTTTACTGAGGATTGAAGCCCTAGTAGTTCATTTAGTAAAAGATATTTACAATTTCGCAAACATTAACAAGATCACACTTTTGAACTCTTTCTAAAATAATTTAAAACATATCACATGCATAGTAAAAATAACACAAAGACAACAACACTCGACGATAGAACTAATCCTGTGGTGGAGTCTCAATTACTGCAGCACCTATACGTATACCTGAGGTGATTTGTTTAAAAACATAAAAATAAGAGTGAGCTAAACGAGCTCAATGAGTGTAATCGGTTTATGAACTTTTCATAACAACATAACTGAAATATTCCTATACAATATTAAAGCTCGTGGTAAAGTATTTGTCATAATAATTCATTTGTGCATCATAACAATTGGTACTCAAATAATATTTGGTAAAACACAATTTTAAATTTTTTGAAATACTATTCCAAAATGCCTTTTGACATTAAACTCATAAGATACAAGTTTCCATTTTCCATTTTCTTTAAACAATAATAGTGGTGCAATAAGTTTTTTGAAGACTTTTATATTAAAAATAAGTCAACTACTAAAATTGGTACCTTACGGTACCTCTCAAATTACTTTTGAAAAATAAACAGTGGCCACATTATTATTTTGACTTTTCTTACCCAACGTAGCCTACCATTAGTTTCTTTACTATACGGTACACTAGGCCTAAATTTATGAAGCTGGTTCTGCATTGTTTATCTACGACTGGTTAACCATTATTTACGGAGATGGTTTTGCATCACTTACTCGTAACAGGTTAACCGCTATAAACTGGTAGTTACGGAGCTAGTTTTGCATCGCTTACTTGTAACAAGTCATGGAGTTGGTTTTACATTGCTTACTCGTGATTGGTTAATACTATTTACGGTGCTGATTCTACATTGCTTATCCTTAAAAGGTTAACCGCCATAAATATACCGGTATAATAACATATATAAAGCCTAGCAGTGTACCATAGGTTAAAGCAACTCTTACATTTACTACTCATCTTATTTTCTAAATCAAATATGAGAGGATTTATAATTGAATTATTTCAATGTAATTCCCAATCATATAAAATTTAGGTTTCAAAATAAAATTCATATATTGCTAAAGCATAAACTTATGCTAGCAATATTCACTTGTAAAATATCATTTGCACAAAACTCTGCATAAATATTCATTTCATGATCAAATGAAAACCATTTGAATAAACTCAATTTAAATTACACTTACATGTCATCAATTCTTTTGCAAAGAATTTAGTCATATAAAACAATTAAAACACACTCATTGTTTTACAAACTTATCTTCAAGCACACTCTCGTGTTCGGTGCCTCTCTTTTACTTACATAAACTGCATTTTGCTTAGGCATTTATTTCCAAATTATGAAATAAGGCATTAAAACTATATATTTGGTATAACCGAATTCGAGATTTGTATTTAATCGTACAACATGTACTTTAATTATATTTTTGTCTACTTTTGTAAGCTAACCTATTGTTTTCTATTTTCATATAACTTCAAAAGTCACTTAAATGACATATTTTACCCATTCTAACTTACTCATTTCTTCAAAGCACAATCTCACCCAATTTAATTCACCATATCACAATCATGCATGACGAGTCACGATTATGACCATGTCTAGAATCCATACCTCCACTTGTTTCTTAATTTTCACATAGTAAACGTTCAAATTAGGTTTTGAGGTTTTCTAAACATTTGTTCCCCTATGTCTCTAGTTTCATATCATCAAAAATCAGGCCATTTTAAGTTCTAAATCAAGAAACATGCACCAAACATCATAAGTTGCTCCAACATAGGGACAACATCAGATCACAATTTTCAATCTCAAATTCCAATATGATTTGGCTAGAATTAGGCTAGGGTCTCTTCTAGTAATTTTTAGTACTATGTCTTGGGTTTTATCTCCAATTTGAATCAAACAATTTGGAGGTTTGTAGGCCGAGTTATGGCCAAAACAATGAGACTAGTTTAAATTAACCTAAAACAGAATTCCACTACACGTTTCTCTCTTGTCATATTTAACCAATTCCATGCAAAGAAACATCAAAGTAATACCAAGACACCATTGATCTTAAACACATCCATCTCACTCAAGAAAACTAATAAAAATTGGAAATTTAAGTTAGGAAACTTACCACTTTTTCCTCCAATCTTTTGGGCATTTGATGAATACTTCAAGATTCCTCCAAATCACCATCAAATTCTATAAAAAATGACTACACTCTTCTTCCTCTCTCCTTGGTCATTGTTCACCCTTAGCTTCTCTTCTTTTCCCTTTTTGTAATCTCTCAGTTTACTCTCTCATTACTCTCACGTTTATGTTGAAAGAATGAAGCAAAATGTCTTAAGTTTTTATTTTTATGTCATTGGTCATCTCTAATGACTCATCGATCCACTAATATCATGTAAAAATTCACAAACTAACCGAATTAAATCTTGAAATTACTCCATAACCATCTTATCATCAAATTGACCATGAAATACTCTATTTGGGGTCAATACTTTTTGATTGGAAATTTTTAAAAATTTCGAATGGGTTTAAAATCATAAAAATCTATTATTTTCCAAAAGGGCATTTTAGTCCAATAATTTTGGACTATCTGAATTCTATTCAAATAACCTCAGTTTTGACCCATTTCAGTTCCTATAGACTCCAATCTTAATTCTGTAGCTTTTCATCATATTTTGAAAATATTAGGTAACTTTTCGGTTGCCTGGAACAATTTTCAAATTGAATATGAAAATCACTAAATGTCACCAAAATCGTTCCGATTCCATTCAAAAGTGTCATCTAAATCTCCAAAGCACATTTCTGGACTTTTAAGGCTCGTTCGGACGCATTCTGTAGCTTTTCGGAGTTTTTGAAAATTTTCCAGAAAATTTTCAGCTGAGTCCAGAATCATCTATAGTCTAAATGTGATCTGTGTTATAACCTCAATAATATATTTAAACACTTAAATTACTCTAGTACACCATAAATAGAGCATACTTTATAAAAAGCAGATGCAGCACGATACACAATACAATAATCGAACTAGGATATTACAGTTAATTCCACGAGGCAATTGTCTCCTATGTAACAAGTTAGTTGTTTTGTTAGCGGACTTAAAGAAGGTATTAAAGTAGATGTTCAAGCTGCAAAGCCTAATACACTTTGTGCTGCTATAGGCTTTGCTCACTTGTATGAAGCTTCTCAGTCTAAGAAGACACTTACAACAACAATTGAGTACCTCTGGAAGACCTATTAAGAGACCCTCCCCGGCTGAGTAAGGTGAGTGGCAAGAAAAGGGTTTATGCTTTAATTGCAATGAAAAATTGGGCTTAGACACAAATGCAAGAAATTGTTTTCCTTGAAGCATATTGCTCGGATCATAAAGATGAGTGAGATTTTAGTGAAGAGGTTACAACTATGGAAATTGAGTACCTAAAATTTTTATTCATGCAATATCAGGGCCACACAGCCCACAAACTATACAAGTACAAAGCCTGATGGGTAACAAACGGGTAACATCCTTGATCTTGATAGACTTGGGAAGCACTCATAATTTTTTGAATACTAAAATTGCCAAGAAGATGGGTGTAGCTCTTAATGGTTTTGGAAGGTTTGAAGTTGTTGTAGATGATGGAGAAAATTTATATAGTGAGAATCTTTGCAAGGATGTCTACATGGTTGTACAAGGAGTTCCAATTAAAGTCAATTTTTACTTGTCGCTAGAAGGATAAGGGGCAGTTGTAGGGGCTTAATGGTTGAGCATATTGGGACCCATTTTATGGGACTTCTCCAAGCTCCACATGGCATTTACAGTGGACAACAAGAACTTAGAGTTGCAAGGTTTGAAGACACTTGAAAATAAAATTGTTGATGACAAGCAATTCAATAAGGAGATAAAAAGGGTGATATGGGTCATCTACTACATATTTATGCTTTGGGCATGAATAATCCAGAAGATGCTCTATCTCCTAAAATTCCTCAAGATGCTTATGCAAAATTCAGTCAGTTGATGCAAGATTATGAGGATATTTTCTAAGCACCCTCTAAACTTCACCCTCAAAGGCCTTATGATCTGCGTATTATGCTCAAAGAAGGAAGTGGACTAGTTTTAACCCGACCGTTTAGTTTTAACCCGACCGTACCGCTATCTACATTACCAAAAAGTAGAGATTGAAAAGATTATTACAAAGCTTTTGAGTTCAGGTGTGATTCTACCAAGTAACAACCTATATTCATCGCTAGTTCTATTGGTTAAAAAGTAAGATTGGCCATAACGCATGTATATGGATTATAGGGCACTCGACCAATTAACTGTGAAGGAAACATTCCTAATACCCGTGATCAATGAGTTATTGGATGACCTATAAGGGGCAAAGTTCTTCTCTAAATTTGACTTGAGGTCCAGATACCACCAGGTTCGAATGAATCTTAGTTACATTGAGAAAACAACTTTCTACATTTATCATGGCCACTACGAATTCCTAGTAATGCCTTTCAGTTTAACAATTGCTCCTTTAACATTTCAGTCCTTGATGAATTCAATCTTCCAAAAGTACTTTCGTAAGTTTATGTTGGTATTTTTTTGATGATATTATTGTGTATAGTAAAAGTTTGGGGGAGCACTTAAAACACATTGACCATGTATTTTCCATTCTACAGACTCATAAGTTATATTTAAAAAAGGAGAAGTGCAGTTGTTTGTCAGGTTGATGTAAAGTATTTGAGGCATGTTATTAGTAACCAACGGGTAGCAGTGGACCCAACAAAATATTAGGTATGCTTGAATGGCCGAAACCAAATACAATCAAGGCTTTAAGAGGCTTTTTAGGGCCAACCGGTTACCACTGCAAGTTCATACAACACTACGGGAAGATTGCGACACCTCTCATAAGCATGCTAAAGAAGGGGAACCTATATGGGATTCCAGTTCAGAAACAGTATTTGAGCAACTTAAGAAGGCTATGAATCAATCACCTGTTTTAACCTTACTAAAATTTTCAAGGCAATTAACAGTGGAGTCTGATGACTCAAGGGTCAAGAATTGGAGCTGTACTAATGCCAAAAAAAGACCAATTGCTTTCTTCGGCCAGATAAGTAATGGTAAAATTTTATTTTTATCTACTTATAAGAAAGAAATGTTAGCTTTAGTGCTTGCATTGCAGCGTTAGGGACATTATTTGTTGGGTCAAAAATATGTTGTTAACACTAATCAAAGAAGTTTGAAATATTTGTGGGAGTAGAAAATTACCACTTCAGCTCAACAAAAAATGGTTGATTCTCTTAATGGGTTATGACTTTGTGATTGAATACAAGTCTGGGAAGGAGAATGTAGTGGTAGGTGCTTTGTCTAGAAGAGAAGAACAAGGAGAGTTCATGGTTTTTTCAACATCGCTTCCATAATGTGTAGTCACCATCCAAGAAGAGGTCGCAGCCAATTCAAAACTGTGGAAACATGTGCAAAATATTTAGGAAGGTGAAGCTTTGGGACCCTAGGATTATAAGGAACATGTCATTTTCTTTAAAAATAGATCTTCTTGTTGAAAGATTCTCTGTTAATTCTTGTTATTTTAAAGGAATTCCACTCTAGCACTCATGAAGGCTATCATAAGGCTCTCTAACAAAGTCTCAAACTTGGATGGATTTTGATGGATTTCATTGATGGACCACCTAACTCTAGAGGCAAGTATGTAATTTTTGTGGTGGTGGATTGTTTATCTAAGTTGCTCATTTTATTCCAACCTCACATCCATATATGGCAACCTTGATGGCTCAAGTATTTTTTGATAACATATTCAAGTTTTATGGGATGCTGAAATCTATTGTATGTGATCGAGATCCAGTTTTTACAAGTTCTTTCTGGAAAGAATTATTCTGTTTGTAGGGAGTCAAATTTAATATCTCATTAGCTTATTACCCTAAAACAGATGGGAAAATTGAGGTGGTAAACCAAACGATCGAAATGTATCTCTATTGTTTTACTGGTGATAAACCAAGGGAGTAGGTTTGTTGGATTTCTTAAGCAGCCTATTGCTATAAAACTAATGTTCATAATCCTACTAAAATGTCACCGTTTGAAGTTGTCTATGGTCATGCCCCACCAACTCTCTTATCATATGTGCCAGGCACTACTTAGGTGGATTATGTAGAACAAGAATTGAAACATCAAGACCAAATCTTAAAGAAGATGAGGGAACGTTGCAAGCTACCTAGATGTGTATGAAAAAAAACTATAATGCCCACCATGCTGCAAGAATCTTTTAGGTGGGAGGTTGAAGGAGCCCCAAATTAGCTCTGCAATTTTATGGTTTATACGAAATAATGGAAAGGATTGGAAATGTTGGTTATAAGCTAAAACTTGCTGCAAAATCCAAAAGTCACCTTGTATTTCATGTATCATGTCTCAAGAAGAAGGTGGGTGAGAAGGTTGATGTCGAAAAAGCAATTCTAGTTATTTTAGAAGAAGAGGATACACTTATGCGTACACCTCAAGCAATAATTGATCATCGGGTACGATAATAGAGAAAAGAGGTTTTAGTGCACTAGAAAGGGCTATCTCTGGCTGACGCTACCTGGGAAGATTTTGCAGACCTTTAAGTTCGGATCCTAGAAGCTACCTCTGAGGACAATGGTGGAATTTAGGGGCAAGGAATGATAAGTATTTATTATTATTTAGTTTTATTTCTTTAGTTGCTAAATTTGCATTAATGCCAGGTTGTGCATGGAAGTTAGGGGTCTTTTAGTGTTTGTTTACCAAGTTCATTTTAATTAGTTGTTATCACTAGTGGAGTAACTTTATGAGATAGTAGAGCATTTTTCGGAAGTCAGTTATCTATAGTTTACTTAAGTTTTGTTTTCGTGTATTTTCAGAGGGGGTTTTTATGCAATTAAGCTTTGGCTTTGGGAGTTTTGTTCACCCTCAAAGTAAACACTTGGTTGTATTCTTCGTTTCACCTATTGAAAAAATAGGTAAGAAGGGAAGGATTAAGGGAAACAGAGAGGTGAGAGCTCTGTGTTCAAAAATTATTCTCAACTCAAATTCTCATATACTATAACCCAATCAAGTCATCGTGCACAGAACGCACTCGTACCGTTTTCTCTCTTTGTCGAGTTTGCTTTTGTTTGGATACTCCTTCATAAGACTCATTGCATCCAACATAGTATAATTATTGAGGTAGACTTCTTTTATGATATCACCTTCCTTAATCCTTCATGATCATGGAATTGATTTGCTTTTAGCTTTCTTGAGCAAAGTGTGGCTCTTTGCAAATAAAACAAGTATTTTTTTTATTTTGAATGTTTATTTAACTAAGAGGGTGAATCAAATAAAAAATAATTAAATTGGGCTAACAAGGGTTAGGTGATTTAATAAGAACGAGAAATTAATAAAATCGGTAATGTAGTACCCCACTCTTGTAAGACACGTATCGACATCCTAAGTGATATCTGAGTAGGAATCCCACAAGAGTGGCATGCTAAAACAGTAAACGATTGAATCCCATTGCAATATTTCTTAAACAGTAAATGCATCTGTGAAAAATTGATAATCAATTTCGGCCTGATTTATTTATAACAATTTCAATCACAAAAGATGCAAACATTATTGACACACATCAAAGTTTCAGTAATCACTTAAGCCTATTACAAAACAAAATACTTGTTTTTATAATATCTTTACATTTCAAAAACCATTTTCATACACATTGTACAACACTTAAGATTACACTTTTTAGTACAACATAATGAAATACATATGTAGGTGCAAATTGATCCCGACCCTAACTCATGCTCATTTGTAGTGGCTGTACTCCAATTGGTCTAATTGGATAACTCCTCTGAACCTGAAAAGCCACGTTGCAATTTTTATGAGTTTTGCGAACTCAGTGAGTAAACCATCATTGATGATTTCACCGGATTCACATACACAAATAACATATTTCACAATTATTCATGCAGAACATGTATATTCCAAATACTCACACTATCACGACACATCATTTAATTATTGCGAATCAGAACATATATACACAACTATATATGCATATGAGACTCCACATTCGGTATTATTGTTATGACCGAGTACCTATGACATATCACATATGCAAATACTGGCCCATTGGGCTCAGTCAGAAACATATATCACGGAGCATGACTCTATGTGCAAAATCATATACCACGGAGCAAAGCTCTACGTACAAGCGCTTAATATTGACTACTTCGGTCACAACGCTTTTATCTGAGCATGCATTTTATGAAATGCAACATTTCAGAATTTACTATATATCACAATCATTTATAAAGTACAGACAGAATTTCATAATCATCAGATCTAAGTCTAGCATTCAACTTCCGTTCAGAATTCACATAAGATAATACACAATCAGAATTTCATAATCTTCGGACTTAAGTCCGGCAAACACATCAAGGTACCTCAAAAATATAATATTTAAGCTCAAAAGCTTATACTAACCCATAAAACACTTAAAACACAAATAATTAACAAACTAACACAATTCTAACCTAAACATATACTCAATGATCAGATTAATGGATAAACACATATCAAACTATGCCCTAAAATATGATGCAATTTATACTTATCACATCCTGATCGTGGTTTTCTGATGTGTGTAAGTTCTAATAATTAACCTCGATAATCCGCAAACGCACAGATCGTTCGCATAATACCTAAGTTGTCAATCCCACGAGAGGGATAATCTAGTCCTGAATCTTAGGCCAACACAATTCGCAGAAATTTAAAAGATAGCAAAACTAAAACAAGAATTCAATTCAATCACGCAATTCAATCCAATAATCAATTACAAAAATATTAACAATTTAGCTATTGCAACACACTTAAGAATTAGCCTAAGGGAACTGTCAATTGAGAGAGGATAATTTTACCTATCTTTAATGCTAACATAATCGATTATGACTTACCAAATTATTAGTTCTAGAGGATTCTAAGGTTGATTTCTCTCTCTCAAGTTATAACCATTAACCCTAAATTATAAACCCTAATCAAATTATGGAAAATTGCAATTTCCCAATTAAAAATCTATTTAAAGCCCTAATTAGATCTGAAGTTGTCCAATAAACTATCGGGAACCTATGCGAGATCTCTCTTCACACAATTACCTGTAACATCCTATTACCCATGTTAAGGCTAGAATAGTAAATTATGAGAAATTTATGTGAAATTAGGAAAAAGCACATCATGCAAAAGTTAATTGTGACATACACATTTATTTTGCACGTTCATTGACATTTCCGGGTAAATTTGATTTATAAGTAGAAATTGTGGACTAAATTAGAGTGTATTAATTATGATTTGGCAATTTTGGTATATTTTGTATATTTTGAAATTTTTGGTGAATTATTTTTGAGCTGAAAATTTATTTGGAGAGTCATATTATTATTTTGAAATTTTTGGTGAATTTTAGAAAAATATTGATTTTATGGGCCAATTATGGAGTGACAAATGGATCAATCAAATTGTAACATGTGGACAAAGATTTAAGTGACAATTGGTAGCTTTACTTGGAGGACATATGTAACACGTGCATTGGAAGCATGTGTCAAGTCTAAAGAGAGACACCTAGCCTTAGGAAAAAGTTTATGCAGCATCTTTCCTTGATTCCACCAAAACCACTATCTCCCTTCTTGCTTTGCCATCTCCAAAACCCATTGTTTGCTTTCCTAAGTTCTGGAAAATTTCTGAAGAGAGAGAAGCTTAATCAAGTAAGTTTTATGATAGTGTAAATGATTTTTGCTGAGATTTTAATGTTTGTAACTGGATGCATGTATGAATGGAGTACATTTTCATGCTTGGGGAGTGTTGAATATGTAAATGGTGTTGACGCATGTGTGGGTGGAGGAAGAAGAAGCAAATATGGTGTGAATTGCGTGTTTGATATTAGTATTTGAAATGTAATTAAAAACTAGAGTTTTTCATTAAACAACCATCAGTTTTTTGCCTATAACTTTTTCATCCAAACTCCAAATAACTTGAAACTTAAATCAATGGATTCCTAAGACATTTTTCTTTCTCTCCATAAAAATTTAGAGTTATCTGAAATGATTTGAAAGTGATTGATAGGATGAAAGTGTGGAAGTCTACTGGAATGATATGAGTTGGAAAAGTTTCATGATCATGCTTCGGTATTATAATTATAACTTGAGGTGTAGATTTCTGAATGAGTTGATTTTTGATTCATATTAAACTCGATACATATTTATACAACTTTCTTGAAGAAGTCGACTTTTAATTCTGTCTCTAAGATTTTCAATATTGGAATATAATTGAGTTGTAGCTTAAGCTGAAGCACTGTCAGGGAAGAAATCATATCCTGTAGATTTTGAATAAACTGTATTGATATAGGCCAAATTAGACTAAGGTGTCTTCACCAAATTGTATCTTATTCTCTTAGATTTAATTTGGTATAAAGTTTGTAATTTTTGGATATCTGAGCTGAAAGATATGAGTTGTGAAAATAAAGGGTATGATCATGTACTAGCTAAAAGTTCAAATGTGTATAGTATGTGGTATTTTGTGCATAACTCTTTAAATACTGAATCAAATTGGATTATTTTGGAGTCATTAGAAACTTGAGACACTATAGAACAACTTTCCAGAAGGAAGTGTTGCCTAATTTTGTCATTTACCCTACCAGATTAATTATGCAAAGTTGACTCGAAATTGTATGGGTAGAAAATCTGGAAAGGTCACTTAGGTTATGAAATTGATTTCACATTGTTTTATTTTGGTCCAGGTTAAGAAATTGATTTCACATTGTTTTATTTTGGTCCAAATTATAAGTACCAAATATTATTAATGAGAGCTTTGATATGTTATCGGTTTGATGATGAAATTATAATAAGATACCCGAAATTTTTCATGAACATGCATTATACATATTCAATATGCATTAATGAATTCTTAATCATGAACAATAATGATTTGTATATGTGTTAAATGTTATAGAGGAACACATAGAATGACCGCTTCCAGATATTGTCGAGACTTCAAGGCAATAAGCAAACGGGAGCAATTGTAAGTAATTTAGACGGTAACTTTTGTGAGTAACCTAAGACGATCTTACCTTGATTTGTCTTGTTTATTACTGAATACAAATTGATATTGATGAATGTGTACTGAATTGTGTACTAATTCCGGACATGAAGGTTCGAGGTATTGATTGATACATATGATATTGAAGTGCTATTTACCTTACTTTGTTCTGCTTGTTGAATTTGATTTATGCTGATTGTATTTTGAATTCCGAATAATGATTGTCCGAGGCGTTTAATGCATGTTTATATCATTGAAAGTGCTACTTGCATATGAATATGATTGACTACTTGCTTTGCATATTAAATGTCTGAAATGACCTTGTTTTGTTTTAAAACTGCTGAGTCCTAGTTGTGGGTAAATAGGCATGCCTAGAAGGGTCTGCAGCTGCTTTTGTGACACTTCGGTGTCTTCTATCATTGTCACTTCAGTATTTTTTGTTATTGACACTTCGGTGTCGAGACTTCGGTTTCTTCTGTGACACTTCGGTGTCGAGACTTCGGTCTCTTCTGTGATACTTCGGTGTTGAGACTTTGATATCTTCTGTGACACTTTGGTGTCGAGACTTCGGCCTCTTCTGTATAAGTCCCGTTACCTGCTTCTGTAAATGGATTTAATAGTCATCTGGTTTTATAGTCTGATATCTGTTTGATTATGATATAAGCTAAATTATGTTCTGATTCTGAAGGGTTTATAACCTCCTATGTTATACAGTTATGTTAATTATAAAATATGTTATGAAATACATTATGTCTGATTTATTGTTAAAGAAATCACTTGATGTAGATTAGTTATTACTCACTAAGCTATATGCTTAGTACGGTAGATTTACTCCGTGTAGGTTCAGAGTGAGGAATATAAAGACTGGGACCAGTCAACCGCAATGGCCAATAGAGTCTGAGTCTTATTTTGATAAAAATGTATTTGGAGTTTGGGCTTGTATATAAAGTGTATGATTCTGACTTTTTGTAAGTTTTTGTAATAACTATGTTTCAGATTGGTTTTGATTTTTGAAACAAATTTGTATTAAGCTCTTGTGATATAATGTATGTTTGTTTAAGATTCTGGAAATTCATGTATGAAATGTTGCGTACATTTTGGAATGTTTATTTTTGAGTGCTATGCTTTCACGAAATGTTTTGTATTTTATATGTTCTTTGTGTGTGGCACTCGCAATATCCTTCCAGAGGGTATTAAGGTGTCACACTTTTTGGTATTAGAGTATGGCTTAGACGATTCTGGTTTAACCAACACTTAACTATTGCTTGTACTTGAATATAAGAGTTGTGTCTGGCCTAATGTGGTTTGTCCCATGTTTTGGTTCTAAAATGTCCATATGGAAAGATTTCACAAGACTGTTGATAAGGTATTTTGTTGAGAATTTGTGATTTTGTATAAGATTATAATAATGGGTTCGATATTAGAATTTCATGATGGTTACGTATCGTAAGTTTCTGAATTGATTGAGAAGATATTCAAGTAAGACGAAGTCAATGATAGTAATATATGTAGAAGCCTTGAAGATTAAGTTAATCAGTTATTATGAGTGTACATCTAATAAAGTGGTTGCTTTGGCGAATGAAGTTATGGTGTACGGATGTAATATATGTTTGGATAAGAATGAATGAATGAGTATGGAATGAATCAGATGTGATTATTGGAGTCGGATAAGTATGAGATTCAGACAAGGGAAGTTGAATAGACTATTGAAAGTGCATGTACACATTCTTATTATGGTTAGATGGATTTAGGTCCGTAATGAATTCTATATCAGTATGTTCAGGAAGAATGAGTTTGATTTCAGATATGTGTTTTCAGCTCAAGAAGCTGAGATGTCAAATAATTAGAATGAGGATCTGCCTGAATATGAGAAAATGGAAGTTTATGGATATTTAGAAATGAGAAATAGTATATAGTTAGATATGACAAATAATGATGTAATGCATTTGTATTAGTGAATATATTATGGAATACGAAATCAATATTGCACTGTAGTAATATATCCCCAAATGTGATATAGATGTGAATGCATTGTCGTAGATTGTTTGAGGAAAAGAGCAAAGTAAGTAGAATTGATGAGATTAAAGGATACAAGCAGAAGATAATCAAAACAATTTTAGTTAATTATTATGATTCTAAGAAGATGAAATTGAAATTGAACTAGATGTTGGTTATTGTGACAAGAGTTATGGTTCATTACAAGAACATGGTAATGGAATTAAGATCAAAATTTCTTGATGAATATGTATCTATAATTCTGAAATGAATGAAGATATACATATGGAAGATGAAATAAATGACAATAGAAAAATGAGATCGAATGATAAAAGAATAAAAGAGAAATGTTGTCCAAGATCAATTGAGAATAAAGTATAAATTAGTGATTTGACAAAAATAAATTTCTGGATAGAATGGGATGACTTTATTGATACACCCCTAAGCATATGTGATGGAAATCATATCTACTACTTTGTCAATTTTGGAAAATAGAACATTATGACCTTGTAAGAAACATTAGAAATTGATCTTTTTGAGGTATTAAGAATGTCTGATAAGCAATGATGGGAACAGTTGATTGATAAGGATTTCAGGAACAATATAGTTGATAGTAGCAAGAAATCTTCTTTCAAAGAAGAATTTCACTGAATTAGGTTAGTAGACCAGATGGCTTACTATTAGGAATGAACGAAAACGAAACAAATTAAAAGTGAATATCAGAGTTATATTCTTAACGGAGACTCAAGCATAAGATGTAAAATATGCTATTGAGAGTGTGTACATTTTGTCTGATATAAATTATCCAACTACGTGATTGGATTCTTGAATTTGAGGCGACACTGTTGCTAATGTGAGGAGAACTTAAGCCACATTACATTATATGCAAATATGTTCAAGGGATGCAAATTTGAGTTGATGAATGTGATACTAACACAGGAAGTTATATTTGTAAATAAATTGAAATGAGTGGAGAAACTAGTTTGAATGGTTTGACATTGCAATAAGTCAATGTGAAATTAGAGGAAATCGAATGAATGAAAAAAAATCATTCGAGAAAATGAGTCAATTGGGAAACTGAAAATAACATGAGATTATTGCCTCATTGAGGAATTAATTACTTAAGAAAAATCTGCGGTTTTGAATAAATATGAGATTCTGTCTGTGCATTAAAATTGAAAGCTATACGTGGCATATTCTGTTCTTTAATGTATTCGCATAATGCATATTCTAATGAAGGTGTTGTGATCAGAGTAGCCAATCTAAAAGAGCTGTAAGCTTAGAATTCTACACGTAAAGCATTGCTCCGTGATTTCTATTTTTGACCGAGCCCAATGGGCCAATATCTGGATGTGTATCTGAAAGGCAATCGGTCACAACAATCATAACGAATCTAGAGCCTTATATGCATCTGTATGTGTATATATCTATTCTGATTCGCAATGATTACATGATGTGCTATGATAATGTGAATATTTGGATTATACATGTTTTGAATGAATAATTATGAAATATGTGATCTGTGTATGTAATT
The DNA here is from genome assembly GCA_032467995.1 of Erythroxylum dillonii. Taxonomy (NCBI): domain Eukaryota; kingdom Viridiplantae; phylum Streptophyta; class Magnoliopsida; order Malpighiales; family Erythroxylaceae; genus Erythroxylum; species Erythroxylum dillonii. Next base: position 27,571,651 of record JANKYE010000002.1, read on the forward strand.
TGGATGAATCATTAATGATGTTTTGCATCAGGAATTAAGATGCAATTTGTTGCAACATAATAAAAATGATTTTTGTATGTATAGAGACAATTAATGTCTCATGAGTCGATTATTTGATATATGATTCGAAACTTGCTGAAAAAGCCATTGCTTAGAAAACTTGGAGACACTCTATATACAGTGAAACATTTCGGATTTATATATAAATATACATATCAATAAAGTTTAAGGTATTTATTGAGTTTGACAGAATTGAATACGAGACGGAGCCAATGAATAGATAACTGAAGTTTTATGATTGTATTAATGAGTACTATCTTGGTAAAGTTTGTGTGTATCTGATGCTGAATAGAAAATTCAATAACGAAATATTACAAATTTCAATATTGAGGTTACCAAATGTAGTGCAATAAAGAGCCTCGAATGTCAAATTGAATTTGGAATTGAGGACAGAATGAAGTATTATTAGCTCTATTGAATTTAAAATTAGTTTTACGTGAAAGGTTTAGCAAAGTCCGAAGTGAGGATCTAGAATTGTGAATCTTATTGTGGAAGTGCAAATAAATCTGAATTTTGGAGTCTAAATTGGAAAAAGGATACCTTATATATATATATTTATACGATAAAGATGATTAGGTAAAAGATTATGAGAGAAAGCACAAAGAACAACCTATGTTATACATCCTAGTAAGAGTACGATGAAATAATGTTTGACGGTCAAGGATGTTGAAATAAGTGATTACATGTATGAGTTGCCAACAGTCTTAACTGTCAAAGATATGCTTGAAGCTTTGGAGTTCATAGAAACATTAAGTCAATGTATAGTTTTAAAGTCAACATAGCAATCATTGTTACAGTGATATCATTAGAATCTCGTATAAGGTGTTATATAACAGAAAGAGTCGTTTTCCTATATATTTGGATGAATAAGGCCTAAAAATAGTTTCAGGCCAGAATTGATGAGAGATGTTGGTTATAAGTGAAAT
>JANKYE010000002.1:27642259-27657716 GCA_032467995.1 Erythroxylum dillonii
TTGATGGTATTTAATTTTGAATGTGTGCGATTTTATGGAAATGAAAAGTAAGAGTTTAAAATGATGGGATAGGATTGCATAAGAAGAATCTTATGAATTGAGTTTTGAACATGGATGATTTCCAAAGGGGGAATTCATGGTTTTAAATGAAAGAAGAAAAAAAATAATACCGATTTGGATTGGTTTAGACCGAGTGTGTCTTGAGTTTCCAACGCCAATTTTTCTAAAGTACACGTTTCGGATGTCGGACTTTGCCCTTAAGTTTGATTTGCGATCTTTCGATTCTTTTGGTTTCCGCTTTGTTTTTTGCTTGATGATTCCTTTCGCTTCCGCAAGCATTTTGATCCGTCTTTCGCTTTGTGATTTCCGTTTTGCGGTTTTGGTTTCTTTGATTATGAGATTTTGTAAAGTCATTCCTTCAATTCCTCGTCCGTTCTTTTGTTATTCGTTTTGCTTTTGCCCTTCGTTTTCGCTTTGGGCTTTTGTTTTTAGTTTTTTCGTTTGATTTCGATTTCCCTTTTTTCCGGTTGGGGTCCGGTTCCAAAATTGGGTCCCAACACTGTCGGTAAGTTAAGTCATATTTATCGACGGATGTTTGGTTTCCGTCCGTAATTTGAGCGATATGTTCACATTTTTACTGTGCATTCACCGATGGTTTATCACAAACCATCTGTATCTATACCGACGGAGACAATTCTTTTCAACAGTAAATTTACCGACTGGAGATGTGTACCATTGGTATATTTCCTGACGGAAACAAGATTTTGTCGGCAACGTTACTAATGCCCAATTTCACAATGTATTTTTTTGTCGGTGAATACCGACGCAAAATTAAATTACCGATGTTGGTAAACACCCTTTTTCTTGTAGTGTTTTAAAATAATCAAAGCAATATGATTTTTTTCATATTGTTGTTAATTACTTCAAATTAATTCTTAGAATCAGTGATAATAGTTGTACAATTGATCCTTACACTTATGTAAAAGAAAATTCTCAAACTTTTCTATCCTTTTCAGCCTTTCACTTTAATAAATGCTTAATTGACTATAATTATACACTCATATTCAATATAATTTTCTTGAAATTATATAGTTTTGTTGTATATTTGGTACTTAATTCTCTTCAAGCACTACAAGAAAAATAAGTTTTTGCAAGGAAATTATCAACAGAAAATAAAGATTTTTTGTAGTGAATAAATTTTGCGATGAAATTTATAGATGGAAAGAAATATCAGAGAATCGGCCATTAGTAAATTTAGTGACAAAATTTTGGATTTCTGTTGGTAAGTTAAACTAAATTTATCAACGGATTTACAGTATTCCATTGCTACCTCGCGAATGGAGTTCCAATATTTTGTTCGTGAATTTGCTGACGATAAATCATATGTCCGTCACTAAAGTTACCAATGGACATTGAACAATTCATCATTAAATTTACTAATGGAAACAAGAATTGTAGCTAAATTTTTACCGACGAAATGATGTATTCAGTCGGTAACTTACGGACAGATTTATATATTCCATCTCTAATTCAAAATGAAATAATATATTTCGTTGGTACATTATCGGCAGTGTTGGACCCCGAACTTTTCATGAAAGATTAGAACTATTGAATGAGAAATTTTGGTGGTTAGTCACGAATTAAGAACAAATGAAAGAAGAGTTCTTGAACCAAGAATTTATAGACAAGAGTAAAGTAGAGATTGATAAAATTGGATAGATTCAAGATTTGTTACGATTTTTTTGGTGGATAAGAAATTTTGGAATAGGAAGTATTAAGGTGACAGTTAAAAGTGAAATGAAAGAAAAAAATGAAGTTGAATTGGTGCAGTAAATTGATGAAGAATAGGTATATAGGTGTATGTTCTGTTATTCTTGTTCATGATTATTCATGGATCTAATTTTCACAATGGATAATGTTGATTTGAAATGGAGTTGAGAATGAGGAGTAAATGAAGTAGAAGAGTGATCTTGGTATGAGTTGTGTAAGAAAAGATTTTGAAATAAAGAGTTGATCTGGAAAATATTCACTAAGTATGGATTAGTATTTTAACCACAACGTTTGCTCTAAATGTCCAAACGAGATGATTCTTAATTTGGATTAAACTAGAGATATAGGTACACATTTCAGATGAAGACGTTGAATTTTAATTCTGTCTCTAAGAATCTCAAAATTTGTCATGAAGTTAAGAATTGGGTGCAGTGTTGGTGTATGAATGGAAAAATTGTCTTTGAACTTTAGGGGCAAATTTGGGATAGATATAAAGAGATTTTGGCAAAGTTATCTTCTAGAAAGTTATAGATCTTTCTTTATCTTTCCAACGGTATATAATATGAAAATTTTGGACATCTGAGCTGAAAGATATGCCCTTTTTATTGTCCTATCTCAGTTTTGTTCCATCTCAGTTTTGCTTTCGTCTCAGAATGACGTCATTATCGTCTTAGTATGACGTCAGCATCGTCTTAATTTTGTTCCGTCTCAGTTTTGCTTCAGTCTCAGAACGACGTCATTATCGTCTTAGTATGACATCAGCATCGTCTCAGTTTTGCTTCCGTCTCAGAATGACGTCATTATCATCTTAGTATGACGTTAGCATCGTCTCAGTTTTGTTCCATCTCTGTTTTGCTTCCGTCTCAAAATGATGTCATCATCGTCTTAGTATAACGTCAGCATCGTCTTAGTTTGTCCATCTCAGTTACTGTTCATTTCTTCTGTCTCAAAATGACATCCTTCCTTTTGTTCTATTTTTGACCTCGCAAATGACAGAATTGGTCTTCATAAGAGTTGTAGCTCTTGAAGTCTTCTTTCTAAAAACGTAAAGAACACCTTAATCTGATATCTGTAGGGAAAGTTATGATAATTTTTCCAACCTTGTATCGTCTGATAATGTCACTTTAATCTCAAAATGACATCCTACCTCTTGTTCTATTTTTGTCCTCTCAGATGAAAGAATTTGTCTTCGTAGTCTTCATGAGCATTGTAGCTCTTGAAGTCTTCTTTCGAAACATCCAAAGAACACCTCAATCAGAACTTTTTATAGAAAGTTATAGCTGTTTCCCCAAAACAGGTTCAGTATGATTGAGGTAAAAAACATGGTTGCTTCTTTTGGCCATAACTCCTTCACTAGACCTCCAAATGACTTGATTCTTGAACCATTGGATTCGTAAGACTTTTCTCTATATCTCCACCAAAAATTGAAGCTATCTTAAATTAAATAAGAAAGGTTAAGTGAAAAGAGTGGGACAGGTACAGTGAATGTGTTCTTGAATAATATGAACTAGTATTATTCCACTGAATATATTTCAGTATTTTGATGATTTTTGGAGCTCTACTGACCCAAATGAGATGATTTCTGATTTGTGATAAACTAGAGACATGGAGGTACAAATGTTATGAAGAAATTGGAATCTAATTCCGTCTCTAAGATGTCTAAATTTCATATGAAAGTTGTATATAGTATACTGTTTTGGACAAGAGTAGTCCAAAAATGTTTGAAATATATCTTTTGAATCACTGAACCAAATTGGATGATTTTGGTGGCATCAGAAACTTAAGACAATAGGGGATATTTTTCTAGAAGAAATTTTATGTCAAAATGTTCAAGGGTAATTTTGGCAAGACATTTAAGTTAAAAGAACATAAGCTTATTAGGAAGGATAAGATGGACTTTTTGGACTCATTAAGGGCATAATTGGAAGAAGAAGTATTGTCTTGCTTATAAATAAAGGAGAAAACGTGAATTAGAAGATTCTAGAGAAACAAAAATCGTGGATGAGAAAAGAGACAAGGGAAAGAGACATGAAAAAGAACGAAAGAGAGAAAGAAGAGAAAACAAAATAGGGTTTTAATTTCCTTAGCTTTCAAGAGAGATTTTGAGATTGTTCAAGAAGAGAAAAAGGTAGAGGAAGAGAAGAGCTTCCTTTAGAAAGATCCCTTCATTTGGTGAAGAATGAAGGGATCAAGAGAGGCAAAAGGAAAAAGATAAGAAGGTTTTTGAGCAAGTCAAGTCTATAAGCAAGGAAATCAAGGTGGGTACCTATTTATAATAGAATCAATAAGTCACTACTGTTTTCATTAAATCAAAGAGGTTTTCTGATTTTAATTGCATCATAAGTGTTGCATCTACTGTTATGAATGATTTGAGAAATCTTTTTGATTCAGTATATGAACTTTTGATGAATTTCGAAATAAAGATGGAAATGCATTGAAACATTTTATGATATACCTTGAAAAATGTCATGGCATCTTGCATAAGTGATCAAGAGAAAGTATGTGCATTTGATAAAATGATTTGAGCATGATTATGTGCTTCTGTTTGGGCAAGAGTGGAACCATTCTGTTCGTCACGTGCACGTTGACAAGAGCCTTCTCCTGGCTGCCAGCTTATGGCATATGAACTCCGAAATTGGACTCATTTTGTTCATGGGGTAAACTTCGGTTTCTCCATTCTATTTCCATGGGACCCTTGAGCCATTTGTTGTGCATTGCATCTGTAAATTGTCAAGTTGATGCATTCACGTTTTGTAAGTTGAGAATTTTGACTGCATGACAAGAATTTTGAAAAGCAAATATTTTTACGACGCAATAAGATATTTTCTGAGACAAGTAAAATGTTTTCAAGGCTTTTGCTTATTCATTGGTTATAAACTGTTACCCACGAGCTGTCAAGCTCACCCCCTCTCTGTCCTATCCTCAGGTAATAACTAGGAGATCAAGTGATCAGGAGCCTAAAGGAATTGTTTCTTTTGTTATTTTTTAGTTCTTGTAACCTTAGTAATTTGAGATTTCGGACTATGTTGGATTGTGGCTTGAGAGTCCATTATAGCTGTGTAAAACTCTTGTTGAGGGTATGGAAATAGGAAGGATGAAATTAGTTGTAAGTATTGTATGTACTAAAGAGTGATGAAATTTTTTTTTGAGAGTCTTATGACGTAAGAAGAGGAGTCGATGATTTTCAGGGAAATTCCATAGGTTTAAGCTCACGTTCATGATCCAAAGTTGGGTTCCAGAATTGGTGCCCAACATGAGTGGTATCAAAGCAAGAAGAGATTACAAGGAACTGTGCTCAAGAAATTAATTGATGATAATTATGGTAATTTGAAGAGGTTGGGTTCTGGAAACGGGATCCAACATTGAATGGTACGTTCAGTATCCGAAGTTGGATTCCAGAAACGGGATCCAACAGGCGGAATGTATCCTTTTCTTCTAATTAGCGACAAAATATTGCTTTTCCGTCAGGAAACTTAGATTTGATAAATTTTTGCTACCATTTTTCACTTCCTATATGAGTTTTCTATTCATAATCTTATGGCTTTTTGTATATTTAATTGTGTAAATAATATAACATTGATTAATAAATATAAACTAAACAATATCCTGATTGTTAATATAATAAAAAATTAAAATGTATAGGAATAATTATCTTGAAAATAGCTGTAAATTATGAATTTATACAGAAACTTAAGAGTAGCAAAACATCAAATACATTCACTTATTCATTTAAGATATGCAGGTGGTGAAGGTGGATGCTCCGATTGCTATGATGAGGTATTGTCCCTCCCCTTCAATTGGTCCATCTCATCATGAAGTTGGGCTATGTAACTCCATAGATTATTGCTACTGAGTTGCCAACCTCTCCATCATGCTCTCAAGCTAGAGGACTCTCTCATTTGATATGGATTGCCTACTAGATCCAACTGTAGTGGATTTGGAGGATTGCGAATAACATGGGTTCGTAAATGAACCTAAGTCGAAAATCCTTCCATAACAGTCCCTACCACCCGCTGCATCAAGATGCGCTTGACTCTCATTAACAGTCTTATAGTTATGAGACTATCGTTCAATTCTTTCTTGTATTTGGTTATATCAATATGATTGTTTATTTTAATAAATGATATTTTTTAAGAATTAATATTAAAGTATAGATTTTACATTCATGAACTTGTCCACATCGCGTGTTTACGAAGGTCATATCATAATGCTTCTTGGTGTGAGTGTGAAAAAGAGTTGGAGTGGTGTAGGCTTCCTGCCCATAGACTTTTCCTGCATAAGAATAAATTGTTATAAGTGAACTAAATTTAGAAAAATTTCAGTATAATTTCTATGATATTTACCCTTATTAGAGGAAAAAATTTAACTCAACAACATAGACATTAATGGTACCAAATGTTTATAACATTATTATTCTTCATAATACACATATATTTTCATTTGATGTATGGTTAAAAGGCTACGAGACTTTGAAAGATTCACTTTCATGATGAATTCAAAGAGATTGTTTTAGATATGATTGTGAATTTATCATATATATAATAAGGTTAATGATAGTATAGTTGTCCTCTTCAATGGTAGTATGTAGAGACATATTGCTCAAAGAGAACAACAATTCATATTAATATGCATCGAACACACTAGAAAATAAAACCTAACTCTATATAACTAAAACTTTAATGGTGGAAAGCAAAGATCGTATCTATAGAGAGTGTGTATTTAGCTTTTGTATTGGATAAATTAGTGTTAGGATTTAAGAGTGGGTTTGGTTGAATTCAATTAACAAAATAAAGTAAAACAAAACTACTAGAGATAAATAAAATCAATCAGTACAAAATTATTATAATTAACCAATAGGTTTTAAATATACTTTGTGTTTCAATCTCAACCTTCATATGAATGTGCACAATTAATTATCATGCTATTTTTGTACCTCTCTTTGAAACTATTAACCGTTGATTAAGAATATGCTCTGTTAATCCCAGTTTTTCCATAGGTTGTATCTAATTAAAATAAGCTCTTTAACTAGGTCTAACTATTAGACAACCTATAATAAGCTCTTTAGATTTAGTATAACAACCATATTACGTAATAAGAAAATAGGTTAATCTAAAAAACAACCACATAAGCTCGATTAATCTATACTATATTAGCCTAATGATACGCGATCATTAGTTTACCACAAATGAATTAGAGTTCCAATGATTATGTATTGTAATATAGATTTTAGTGATGGATTTATACATGAATAGTCTATTTAGAGTGTCTAAATCATTTATATATAAATCCCAAAGCATTAATCATAAAATAACAAAATCAATTCCAAAAGAGTTATAAGAATAACATCACTACGTTAATCAATGCCTAAATATGTTCATCTGCCTCAACATCCCCTTTGAACTAAAAGGATGAAGTTTGGTTCCTCACCAAAAGGTAAGGAATCTACCCCCTTTCATGTCTTCAAATTTTTCGTACCTTATTTGGCCTCTTAATGCCATTTATATTAAAAATTAAGATTTTGTCATAATATGCGATAAACTACATAAGACTGTAAGTGACCGTATGTGTCATTTAGACTTACACATTCACAGTGAACTACACAGCCACATACACATCCATGTAGCTCACTTAAATAGTCGTGTAATTGTACACACAATTACGACCATGTAAGTTGTAGTATCTTCATTTCTTTTACTCTTTGTCCCTTATTCACCATAATTCATCTATTTCTTACTACAAAAAGGCAAATATGATTGAACATTGAAAAAACGGTTCTAAGAATATGTTTTTAGCTCATTTTGGTTCTTATTCCTTTAACTTGTACTTAAAAAAATATGAACCAAAATAAGTATCTTAAGCACAACATAACATTAATCACTAATCATTATGGAGTAAATATGTAGTCCAATGAGCACTTATAAAATATTGAAAATATAATTGTTTAAAAACAAATTTTTGGATATGAAAAAAGTAACAAGTCGATTCTGTGAATTAGAACTTGAGATAGATATGGAAATTGTTTACCTACTCTAATCTAAGTGCATAGATAATAAACTAAAGATGTTTAGTATTTGAGATATCTAATATATAGTATTGAGGATAATATCTAATACATATGATTGTAAGGAAGAGTTTTTGGAGATCCATCTTTGGCGGCAAGTATAGAAAGAGGTGTACTTGAAAGACAAAGTCCATTTCTAACGGAGCTCATTAGCATCCTAAAAAATAGTGAGCTCCGTTTTAAACTCGACCGAGGTGGCGCTTCCGTCGACGGAGTTGGCGCACTCTTGGTGTCTCACACTTGCTTCAATAATCACTAGCCTGTCATGTGGAAGCTTTTCGAGAAGGCCTTAACATTCAAGATCGACCCTCCCTCACTTGTTCTCGCTCTCCTCTCCTCTGAAGAGTTTAAATCTACCTCTGAGAGGTTTGTGGCATGTAGTCTTTGTTAGATCTCGTGTAGATCTAGTTGTGATCTCGGCCGAGACGCGTAGATCAGGTCTCCTCTTTCTAAGGAAGATCTTAAAATGACTTCGCTAGTTGGTGAAATTAATGCGTATTGCTTACTCGGCAACCGCGGCCATGGCAGAGTTGAATGATTCTGTTTTCGTTGACATGGAGAAGATCTATCACGATGGAAAGGTTCATTTTTTATTTCTGGGTTTGTTTCTTACTGTCAATGCATGTATGCATTTGTTTGATTCTTTTGTTCTTACTCAATTTTTAAGTGGGTTATTCGTTAGTTCCTTGATGTTTAATGGATTTCAAGTTTCCAATTTTATTCCGTTAATGAGCATATTTTTCTGCTTTCTTCTCGTTTAAGTTCTTCGTTCAAAAGTTTTTGTAGCTGCGACTTTTCTTTTTGATTTTTCCTTTCGATGATGCGCGATTTTGAGTTAGCATTTCATAACAATAAATGGGCACTTGATGTGCATTTTGGGTTAACGGTCATTTTTTTTTCTCAATAGGTAGCTGATAAAAAAGTTCTTTCTGATCTTTGTATTCATTCATGTTTCATTGACGTTCTTGGATTGGTTATTTTTATCACATTAACTCAGAAGGAAAGTACTCTTTGATCTTCAATTTTCCCCTTCGGATTTAGGGTGTTCTTCTGAATGCAACAATCATTTGGTAGGAATGTTGTCTTCGAGAAAATTTAGACTAGGTTTTTGATCATCTTGGTACCTAAGATTTTAACTTTTGAGTTTATATATAAGTTGGAGAAAGAGAGAGCTCGAATGATAAAAGGTGGGTGTGGTTGGTCCTATTTGTATGGCGTGTTGAGAGGCCAAATAGAGGAGGATGTTTATAACGACTGTGATACAAGTCTCCGTGTCCTGTAATGTTATCTTTTTATATATATATATATATATATATACACACACACATATTGTGACTAGTTGTGATCTCAAGAATACAAGATGGAGTTACTACAATAAAGGATCTAAGCCAGGTATGTGCCTCTTCATTTCTGAAACTGAAGATCTGATATTAATGTTTCCATATAGAACCTCAGGCATAGACCAGATTCATTCGTAGTGGCATCCAGGTCTCAATGGTTTTTTCACGATCATCGACCAGGTATGTCTTTACCCATTCTCCAGCTATTCTCTGTGGTCCTTTAAGTAAGAATACACTCACTAGTGGATCCTAACCGTATATGCAGGTAAAGGTGGCACCTTATCCTCACTTTTGGTATTTCAGTTTCTCGCGATTATCTGTTGTTATTACAGCTTGTAGTGTTGTTAAATTATCTTTCACATGTCAATTTAACTATAAAATTAAATCTAAAAACTTTATTGTATATTCAAAATTACATTGTTTTTATTTTTATTTGTATTTTTTCCTTTTATTGTTACTTATTAGATTCAGTTTTATCATCATCATCATCATCATTATTATTATTATTATTATTATTATTATTATTATTATTATTATTATTATTATTATTATTAGTAGTAGTAGTAGTAGTAGTAGTAGTAGTAGTAGTAGTAGTAGTAGTAGTATTTTGTATTTGTACCTTTATTTGTATTAAGTATTTATTTTCGTATTATTATTATTACTTTCTTTTACTTATTTATTCTGTTAACCTGCATCACTTTTTTTTCTGTCACATCTGCATATGGATCTACTGGAAACATCCTCTCTACTATGTAAGGGTAAAGCTGCATGTTATCAGACCTCCCCAGACCCCGCTTCAATGCGGGACTTCAGACTGGGTGTGATGATGATGATGATGAAGATATTCATTATTATATGTATAAGTTAATATTTGAGTTTAAGGTCAAATGAATATTAACTTTTGACATGAATCCTATTTAAGGTATATTTTACTTGGAACAATATTGTTTTGACATTAGAAATTTTCCAATGTAGCATTAATTGCTAATAAAGCCAAAATAAATATTTCATTTAGTATAAATTATTAATTGGATTAATAAATTATTTAATGAACTTGACATAGCTCTTTGTATTGTTTAAACAATAATATACTGCAGAACATTAGAGCCATTGGGCATTGTAAAGAACCTATGGTCTCATCAAAGATCTAAGTATGTATTTACATAATTTCTCTTAATTATAAAGGTAATTAAAATGAAAATTATAAGATTTATGCAGAGAATCTTATAGAATTCTTTTACTAAACCATTGTCCTAGTGGTAACATGATCGTTATATAATGACATGGTATAAGATACTTAAACAACTGGCTTAGTGCAAGTGAAAAATTGTTGATTTATACCCTACAGTCAATTAGTTTGTTATATTTTAGTGACATAATTATTTATAAGCACTCTTTATTATATACATATTTAGATGTCTATGATAAATTTCATGGATAAATGTTCATTGCAAATAAAATTATAATAAGATTAAAATTATAAGATTCATAGTACATTTGTATATTATCCCCAAATTATTCTTATTAACACTGAATATTAATATAATGTATAAAGACTAACACACACTATGTTTCTTCCTTATGGAGGAAGTTGTCAATGTTATAGACTAAAGTATAGAGATATTAAAAAAACATGTGGGTACTTGTTAGAGAATAAGTTTATTGAATTGACTATATATAAGAAATCTTTTTGGTGCATTCCTTGTATTTCTATAAAAAAATTCATTGTGATTATTGTTTAAATGATCTTTTGACTTTATATTACTAAAGTATCTCATTTATGGATTTTATATTTTGATACTATTTATTCTAGTTAAGGATAGCTCAGTTAGTAGTCATTGGATATAACATGAATTATATGGAGGTAGTTAAGTGATCATCGTAAGATTCATCAATTTAAAGTAAATAAGGATAATATTTTGTTATTATTGATCAGTATTCATTAGGAAATCATTGACTAAGGTAGAATGATGCTTTAAAAATAATTTTCAAATGTCATTAATTAAATTAATTTCTAATAGTGGAGAACTAATATGATTGGATTCAAATATGGTAGACATTAATTTCATGCTTTATATTTAATCTGAACATTATATGATAAAATGATTGAATTACATAAGAAAATTATTTATGAAAAGATTAGTCAAATTTGTTTTGACATTCAGAAACATTTGGGTAATCATAATGCGTTGTTAGATATCAATCTTGATATGTGAATATACATTGTTAAACAGACAATCAAATATAAATTAAAGGAGTTTAACTTATTTAATCCTAAATATGATTTATAGATATAATTTATATCCATTACCAACATATTTGCGAACTTAATCTGTCTAATATAAATAATAAGTTAAAGAAAGAAAAGGTCCTTTAATCAAGTTAACATTGAAAGTAAAGTTTCAAAAACTTTATGAGTAAATATGAATTATTTATTCTATAAGAATCAATATGAAATATTGGATCTTATTTGGACATAATTTACGTTTAATTAAAATTAATTATAATTATAATTAATGTTTAATTGTAATTTAATTTCAATTAAACTACTAAAATGTCCAAACTTTTTGTAATAGTTCAGAGTTATGTTATCAAGTTTTTAAGATACCATTAGTGACCACATACTTATATTGTCTCATTTACATGTGGGTCAACCAAAAACAGCCTCTCTACTATGTAGGGATAAGGCTGTATATTATCGGACCTCTCCAGATCCCGCTTCATTGTAGGATTTCGGACTGAGTGGTGGTGATGATGAAGATTATGACGATGACAGTTAAGATGAGTTGATTTTAAAAACACTTTTGATAAGAAAAAAGATTAAGTTTAATTTTAAAATACAAACTAAGATTTATGTTTTATTATAATTTATATATTTATTATTTTATAAAATTTAAGTAATTTTGATTTTTGAAAATAAAAAATTCATATTTATTTTGTTTCAATACAAGATTGATCTTAGTCTAAGTTTTCAACACTATTAATAGAATTCTTTACTTGAAAACAGTGATATCGTATGGTAACATCTAGAAGCTTTTTAAATTCATGATTCATGTATTGTTAAACACATACATAAAACAAGCTAGAGAAGATTCAAAATGGTAAATTCACATGTAACTCCTATAAGAAGCGCTCACACAGAAGAAAACTCGATGAGCTAAGAAAACTCTAGAAACCTTAAGCAGTCCCGACCTCCAAACGAACCTCCTGATTTTCTTGTTCCCACTTCTCTTCATCAGAGTGCCCCCAACTCTCTTAGGCCTAATCCATATGTACCCTATTTCCAAGACAAACTGCTTGGTAGGATTGCAAAGATGAAGGATCAGCCCAAGAGGGCTCCTGTTGATCTTCTTGCTACTAAATCTATACAGGTGCACTTTAGAAATGATGATTTTCTTTACCCTGAGTTTACATTGGATCAAAGCTTAAAGGATAACCTTATGTCCCCTTGGAAGGATTCGATTATTGTAAAAGTTCTTAGTAAGAACGTGGGTTATAAGGTGTTATATGCTAGAGTTCATCAGCTATGGTCGTCAAAGGGAGATTTGGATATTCTTGATTTAGGGCTGGACTATTTTTTAATCAAGTTTGCAAACGACGATGATCTTAGTGCAATTATTAGTGGTGGACCCTGGGTGTTTAACAGTGCGTCAATGGTCATCCACAGCTACTATTGATAAAACCTTTGCCTGGGTTAGGTTTCCCGAATTACCTATTATGTATTAAGATGAGGATGTCTTGCGAGCATTAGCTTCTGGGATTGGGAGGCCTTTCGGGGTTGACCTCAATACCACGTTAGCCACTAGAGGTCAATTTGCAAGGGTCTGTGTGGAAGTCGATCTTGCTAAGCCGCTTATAGGAAAAATATGGCTTAAGGGAGATTGGCATAACATAGTGTATGAGGGCCAATCTTTAATTTGCTTTTCTTGTGGTATTTATGTCCATGACGTCTCCAATTGACCTCTGTTGGCTCTGCCACCCCCTCCCCATCCGACTCTCAATGGAGAAGATGGTGATGTTACTAGTGTCATACAGTTTGCTCAAACGAGTGGTAATGCTGGCTGGCTTTCAGAAGGGAAAGAAACGTCCTCTCTGAAATTTGGAGAATGGATGATATGACGCTACCCTACCTAACCTAAACCTCTGGGAGGTATCAAGGAGAGCAATAATAATCCAAATTCTAATCGTTTTGCTATCTTTTCAAGTAAGGCAGATTCACATGGTACGGAGAGGGGAGACCTCGCTATGGGTCCTAATCTTAAGACGGGTAATGACAAAAAAGGTGGTTCACTAAGCATAAATAAAGGAAAGCAAGTTATATCTAGGCCTCAGGGCCCAGCAAAGGCCTAAAAATCTAGTGATATCGTTATTGGGAAGTACCACGATAGTTTTACTGGTCCATCTATAGTGGAAAAGGCTAACTCCTCTAAGACAGGTCCAACCATACATCTGGACCACGCTCTAATTAAGGAAGTGACCCAGGTCATGCAGGGAACTTTTACGGGTAAGATCAATGTTACGCCTCCGAATCCGACCAATATAGATGTTGCTCCCATAGGTGAGCATACTAGAGCTCCCCTTGATATAGCTTCTGGGATGCCCCCACAAGGGGAATTGTTGCCAACACCATTGTTGTCTCTTAGGCACAACAATCATGTGCCCATGGAGGTGTCAGTTTTGCAGGAGGAAGAGATTATTCATGAGACCATCATAGAAGCAACTATTGTAGGGTTCCCTAGTCACGGAGACATTAATACCATTCAAGGTTAAGTCGTGCATCGACTATGATATTGTCCATATATTCTTTATTTTCTCTATTAATGTTAGATTATAACATTATTAGTTAGAATTGCCATGGAGTAGGAAAGAAAGAGTTTTCAGCTGCAGCAAAGGATGTTGTGTGCTTTCATAAACCGACTCTTTTCTTTGTTTTTGAAACCTATGTTTTTGAGAAGCGAGCAGATGTTGTGTCTAAAGCTTTGAGGTTTGATAATGTTTTTTGAGTTGATCAGTTGGCTTTGCAGGTGGAATTTGGGCCCTATGGAATTCTTCCATCATTATGGTCTTTATTCTCTATGTGCACCGTCAGTGCCTCACTTTGCTAATTGATTTGCACAGTGGAGGGCATTGGGTCTGTTTTGTGGTCTATGCCAGCCCTGTTGAAAGTATCAAAGAAGATCTTTGGAAGCATCTACTTGAAGTGGAGTCATTATCCCCCTTCCTTGGCTAGTTTTTAGAGATTTTAATGACTATCTACAGCCGAGTGAGAAAAAGGGTAGTGTGTTTCAGTCCCATAAAGCGGCTCGATTCCAAGCTCGACTGGACTCTAGTGCTCTTATTAATCTTAGGTTCAAGGGCTAGCCTTTTACTTATACCAGGAAGTGTTATGGAGCTTTTATTACTTATGTCAGGGTTAATCGGGCCATATCTAATGATGCTTGGAGGATTTTATTTCCTGAAGCTTCAGTTATTCATTTCCGCAGGACAATCTCAGACCATAACCCTATTCTTGTTAAGCTGTACAATCGTGTTCCTGACCCGTGTAGAAGACCGTTTCACTTCCAAGCGACTTGGCTCTTGCATGCTAACTATATTCAAGTTGTTATTGTAACATCCCACCCTCAATTGGAAGGGTAAAATTGTAAATTGGCATAGGATGGGTTAGATGGAGAGTGCATAGGATTGATCATGCATAATAGGATTGGTACACAGTCACATTTGTGCACATGAAATTTCTGGACATGCATACATGACATTCCCGGTTTGAGTGCCTAAGTTAATTTTATTGGGATTAATATGGTTAATGGGTTTGAAAAATTATTCTGAGTGCGCCATAAATTTTTTTCTATTTTAAGGGATTTTTAGGAATTTTTCGGAGAAAATTTTCGGAACGAAAAAATCGTCAATTGGCGAACCGGTCGATTTTCGGTAGCGAAAATTGCTGCCATTGCATTGGAGTTGATTGGGTTAATTTTTTTTATCAGGATTAAAGTATGATCATTGAATATTGAATTTCATTTTCTGAGAGATTGAGGATTTTTGGACAGAAAATTGATGTGGGTCCAGGTAACGGAATCCTTAATCACTGTTTTATTTAATTGGGGACCTATAGAGGTCAAAATTGTGCATCGTCAGCACCGTTAGCTTTTTAAATTTTCGACGGATTTTATGTTGGAAAAAGTGGAATTAGGGCCGGGAATATCATGACATGCATATTACACCTACATGTGCATCATCTAGTTCTGATTGGATATTTAGTGATCGTTATTCTTCTATGATTCTTATA
>JANKYE010000002.1:27686890-27699757 GCA_032467995.1 Erythroxylum dillonii
AAATTTAATTCAAGGGATCACCTAAGAAAAATGGTGAACAACTTTTTTCAGCCAACATAATTACTCCAAAAGATTGGATTATTTAGTAGTTATATTATTATGAATGGAAGATATAAAGAGGGAGAAAAAAGGTGAATGAGAGAGAGAGAGAGAGAGAGAGAGAGAGAGCTAGAATTAAAGAAACATATGGATAAATGAGTTTTTATAACACGGACACAACTTAATTGTCCCTAAAGATTTTTTGAAATAATGAAAATGTTTTACGCTTTAATAGATTAATTCTAAGTCTTATTCGAGTTGTCCAATAAATACACTTAGGAACAAGCTCAGGCAATTTGACCGGGCTAGTTCTTCAAACGTTGCATAAGTTTGTACAAGTTCCTTAATCATATGTAACATGCTTGTATGGATGAAAATAGAAACATTGGAACTCATTTTGCAAGGGGTTTATTCGTTCCGTAAACTTGTGTGTTGTAAAATGATGAAGAGCTCGTATCTTGGGCGCATAGCAAATTGTTGAATGCCGCTGAATTGCACTTTTCATTTCAAAAAAATGTTATAACAAAGCAAGAGATACATAAAGAAATTTTATTATTTTTTTACAGAATAGATGACGATAACTGAGAACCTTGACGTTATGGCACAAAATTTTCATTTCCCGAAGAAATTGGAGGACATTTTGTCCACCCATGTAGGAGAGAAAACTAGCTAAATGTTGCCCATCAATCGGATTCTCAGCAGCTAGCCTTCTTTATGAAAAAGGTTAATAAGAGAGTGGTTAACAACTACCATGTGCCAGGAACCAAAGACTCTAGTTTATGCTTTTTCTACATCAGGAACCTTATATTTTAGCAATCATGGCATTCTAAATTTTCCCCGGATCGGCTCTTGCTAAACATTCCCGTGGTACCCCCAAGTCTTTCTTCAGATGATTAAGATGTCGCCTCCAAGGGTCATTATGCAACTTGTAGTGTAGAACCTTTTCAATAAAACCAAAAAAAAGTCACCTTCACCAAATCAAATGCATGCAGGCACTACAAACAGAAAAGAATAAACAACTCCAAGCACCACAGTAGTATCAACGCAATCCTGTCCGAATTCAAATTTGAATCGTAGATTCCCAGATCAAGAAGATGCCAATTTAGTGGTGCAATTGTACGAGAGTTCTACGTGTATGATGTTTTACGCATTCTACCAAAAATAAGATTAAAAAAAAAAAAAGGAAAAAGACTAGCAGACCATAAGAAATAAGTACCACACCATAAAAGTGGCATAATGCACCTGTATAAATATGCCATGCTTTTATGTCTGCACATAGGAACATACGAAACTGCATGTTATTATTTGAGTTCACGTTCAATAAACACCACAAGTTTCCAACTTTAGGCTAATATGGCACAACTATGAATACAATCAACGACATGGATGAGCTTTTAGCATCAACCCAAGAATTGCTTTAATTTTACAACTTATTGATAATTGAAAGTAGAATGTGCATTAGCAATCCATTAGCATCACTAAATAAATTGTTTTATTTTCTCCCTCAAAACATGTCAAACATGGTTAGTACTTTTGAATCATTTATAAGTCAGTTCACATCAAATACCTCTAAAGATATCCTCAAATATTATTTAGACAAGACCAACATCTGGCTGATGATTCAAGCCATTTTCAACATTTCCGCCACAGCTTCTTGTCATCACAGTTAAGATGCCTTGAGCTAACAGAACAAAAACCGAAATGTAGAAATGGAACTAATGTAGCTATCCAACGGACCTATTATTTCACCCATACAGATGATTCCGCATGTTACCACAATGACTTCATTTGGGTTCTCATAAATAGCAGATATTGTAATATAATGAGTGCTGGTTGTATAACCCTAACCCAGTATCCTAACTATAGATGGACTTCATTTGGGTTCTCATAAATAGCAGATATTATAATATACTGAGTGCTGGTTGTATAACCCTAACCAAGTATCCTAACTATAAATGCCAAAAGTACCGTAGTTTTTTATCAGATCATGTTCTCATGCTTAATCTAAGTGACAGTATCCTAACCCTAGATGCTAAAAGTACTGAAGTTATTGAAATGATTCTTATCTCTCACACAGACTCTTTCAAGATCCATTCTAATAAAAGCTTCACATAAAGAGTTTGGGAAATGTTAGCTAGCAAAAGTTGAGAGACTATAATTTGTGTGAGACTTTGTGCGAGACTCCTGTCTATATCATTACCTTCATGATATTGTTAATTGGTTATTTGGTTACAATATCATTTGATAATATTTTGAGTACTCAAAAGAATGCTTTTTGTTTATATTCATCATTTTTGGGTAAACTAGATTCAACTGCCTCCCAAATTTCTATGAAACAAAATTTTGTACCTGAACAAATGTAGCAAAGATGTCATCTTCTGTCAATTGCAATACTTTGAGTGCCCACTCATTCACATGGCCAAGCATAGTATTTTGTCTTTCCGCTTCAAGCACCATTGAATCACGATACAAGAATCTTTGCCAAACTTTTCTAACATTCGCCAATCGGAATTCTATTTCCGTCTTGTTAAAGGTCTACGAGAACACAAGCATCGTGAATCAGTAACTCCAAGGTTTCATGATACTATCGTATAGATTTCAAGGTCATAAAAATTTACCCGAAGAATATTTATCATATTTGGGATATCATCTTCCATGATTCTAACAGCAAAGCTGTCATAGTTGAGCACATTCTCGAAAGGCAAGAAAATCCCATCCTAAGGACAGATAATCAAATGGAATCAATAAGAAAACAAATTAATGATTGTGCCAGTATATCAGACCAGTGAATGTTGAAGAGAAATTGAGAAATCTACTAAATATGCTACAAGGCCATAAATCTTCTTAATAGATGTAATAAGTAATAAATCTTCAAGTGACCTTCATTTCAGAATAGGCCAAAGACTTATATAATTTCATCCTCCTGCAGTTTTTTTTTTTTTTTTTGAAACGTTCATCCTCCTGCAGTTTGAGAATCTCATAAATGTTTAGCATCTTACCTACAGTGAATTTATTGTGCCAAGATTTGTGCAAGGCCATTAGTCAATTGTACTTTTTAAAAGGGAAGCCTATAATAATTTCTTTAGCATTTCAAAATTGCAAATGTAACATGAAGCATCTGAGGGAAAAATGAGTTGTTAAATTAACTTTGATACTATGTGAATGTAGATTTAAAGGAGAAGGAGAAAGGAGAAGAACGTATACATTGGTTAATGTGGTTCGGTTGTAAAGCCTATGTCAATGGACACAAAAAGGACAAGTCTATTAACAATAGTAGGGCAGTAAAATATTTTATAATAGAGAAATACACTATTCGAATATAGTACCCAAACTATTTTATTATAGGCTATATACAATATTCCTATAATTAGCTACCTAATAATATTCATATAATAAATGTATCATTTTCAACAGAAAAGGTGGGGAAGGGAAAGGGAAAGGAAAAAATAGCAAGAGGAATATAGTGAGAAAGACGGCAGAGAGACGAAAAATAGACTAACGAGGAAGCAAAAATGGAAGTCTCAATCTTAATATATGTTCTGAAATTGGAAACCACAATTTAACCAAAATATGTATTGAATAAAAAGCAACCCTTATCCTACAAAATCTAATGTCTAAATTGGTCATAACAAGAATTCTGTAGGTGGTAATAAATTCTAAGAGGTGGCTTGAGACCCCTATGTTAACTTTTCAAAACTTACCCCCTTGGTGTGGCACCAATGCCAGTTTTGAAACTTACATGGTAGATCTCAACGTGATGTTTGTTGATGATAGAATATTGTTTTGAGCTATACAAGCCGACAATATAAGATTACTTTCTTTAAATTTTGGATAACATTAAATTATAACAATAAAAATCTGCAAATGGATATACCAAGTGAAAAAGTAATCATGGGTACCTTGTAGCCAATTTTATACCACAAGGAATATTTTGAAAATTAATACCATAAGGTATCTCAACAAATTTAATCTAAATTCTAATGGCTCGATTTAGAATGGGGGTTTGTATGGCCTACATGGATAAAAGCAAAATACTCATAATGACACAAGATTTAAATGTCGAGCTTCTTAATTTAGAGATGAATAATATCATGCTTGCTTTCACAATTTTAAATTATTGCACAATAGAATACCTGAATGACCACAGGTATGCAACCTTGCAAAATGCTATCTTCCATCCGACCACTCCAACCATCTCCAGGCAAAACTCCACAGAAAATAGAACTTGCTAAATCTTCATGATAGTTTTTAGAGCGTAAAGGGGTCACAATTACGTCATTTGCGTGCTGTTTCCCAAGCTTTCCCTTCTTGCTAGGGCTTGATCCAAATTCTTCAGCAATCCTTTGCCTAATACCCATGCTATACCTTCAAACCCCAGAAGCTAATTCATTAGCAACATTATGTGCAATGACTGAAAAGCTTAGCAACAACTCGGTAATTGTATGTTCTGTCTGTCCCTATTCAAGTGGACACAAAAGCACATAGACATACAAGCATACGTACATAGAGGAAAAGAGATTCACAAAAATGGATGATAGCATTTTCTCTAATTTTCAAGCGGCAGTTTCAAGATTTAATAAAAGGATATTTTTTTTACTTACGAATCTTCCGGTCTCCCGTTCTCATATGCTGGACCAAGATTTCCATTGAAGTAGAATAATGTCTTTCGTTGCTCAAGGGGCCTATATAGAAATGGCATACTCATTGCATCTTTACTTGCATCAATTTAAAAATGCATCCATGGCATCCAGCTGACCAAGGAGGAAGAAATAATTAGGTAATAAGAAACAAAATGTTGCAGAAGAAAGTACCTTGCCCAAAGTTTGGTGCTCAAGGTCAATACATCAGGCCGCTTCCAAGCAGGAAGTACAAGATCTTTATCAGGATCAAAACACGGATGCTTGCCTCTTCTATCAAAAGAAATCTTGTCCCAATTATCAGCCCAATAGGCTGTTGTGGAGTGGTTGTGCTTTGAATTTGTGTTACCCCAGTGAACCAACATCATACTATTCCATATCTCCTTAGGAGCATAGCAAGCACCTTCATCCCATGAAAAAAACTGCGTTAAGATAAAGTTTGCATCATTAGCATGACATATTGCAAATATTCTGAGGGAAAGCAGTAAAGCATAGAACAACAGCAGAAATTATACAAAGAGCAGAGCTAGAGAAACATAAAAAGAGACAAAGAATCAGAAACTAAAGGATGCAAAATAGTTAATAGTCAAATCAATATGCTGAAAAATAACATAAAAAAACTTAACTTGGGATGTTTATGGAGACAAAATCCACATGAAAGAAAAAAGACTAGTAGGTTAGTAAGCCTAAGGAGCCTTAATAAGGCAATGAAAACTTCCTAAAATTAAACTAGTCTGCTTTATTGCTCATTTCATGATATCAAATAAGACAATTAGAATTCATCCTGCTCATTTTCACCACAAGTATATTGATTGCAAACCATAAACACGTCTTACCCAAATATGGTCTCTTCCAGATGAGCGGTTCCAATAAGTATAATGCTCGACAATGTGTTTATATGCCTTATGGTAGAATTCCAGGGTGAGAGAACTCCTCAAGCCCATATGTTCCTGGCATTTTAGGGTAAGAAGGAAGCACTATATAGAATATTCAAATTTCAGAAGGAAACACGAATAACATGTATAGACATAATACGTATGACTATAGATAAAGACTAAAAAAACTTGAATTTCTATCCCTTTCTTTAAGCTCCATGCTAAGATATATTCCTAAGCATAGGCATATATCCTACAGATAGTTATTTTCTCTGTATTATGCATGAGAAATTGAAATTTCATGAGAGAAAATATGTAGGGGAACCCAAAGGTTTCCAAAGTAGAAAAGGGATGTAAAGACTTTAGACAACCTCAAATTCGATATAAAAATGGTCATCTAAGTTTAAGTAACTATTGTACGTTATCGCGATGGTCATCTTGCAGGTAATCAGCAAGAAGAGGAGAATTTGAGAAGATGGAATCCTTTGAACAATGACACAGAGTTGTACGCATTCTCAGTCTCAATTTCTGAATCAATTAGATATGTTGCCTAAAAATCCAACTCATGTAGAGCTTTTTGGCAACTTTTCTCTCAAAATCTTAATTTTCACAGTGGTGATGCTATTGTTTTCCTATTCATCTTTGGATTTTTATTTATGTAAATCTATTTGCCTTTCCTATAGAAGCAGAAGGCTGACAACAAAGATGATTTGAAGGGGACTAATCTACTTATCATAACATAGATAATGTATCAATAAAGCAACAGACACAGTAAAATAGCTATTATTTCCTTTTTTCTATTCCTACTTGATTTTCAATGTCAGATAGTGTGGACCAATGGAAATGATCTTTCAGGTGACTTAAGCTTGAAGCAAAACCATTTGTAAATAGAACTTCATATTCATAACTTCAAAAAAAAAAAAAAGTGATATTGTCCAGTATGTGTACTTATAAAGTGTTGATATACTCCACAAAAGTTTTAAATTTTTCCTCATATACTACAAATTAAACAGGTAAGGATTATAATTTAGGATTTTTCTAACCACAAGCATATGAACCAAGAAGGAGCTTTCTAATTTTTTTCATATTTGCCTCCATTGAGAATCAATTGGCAATGCAGTATAGAAACCTAAACAGTTCAATGGTCCCAAATGGGCATAATACTACAAAGCCAAAAATGATTTGTTTAGTAATAATGTCTTAAATTTCCTTACAACCTACTTCAAATTTTCATAACTTTCTGCAATGGGACATCAAAAGTGTCTATATCCAAAGTCCTTATGTCCTCATTAAGTTCTAGAGTTGATAGGATCTAAAGTAGCTTAAGGATGGTTTGGTCTACACCCCAAATGCAGTAAGAACCACCCAAGCCTCCCACTTGAAACTTTTAACACAATAATCTCGAAAAGATCTTAATTGTGTAGACCGGGAAGAGTTAATTAGAGGAGTAGTTAGTAGCCCTGACTTATGTTCCTTATACTATGAACAAAACCTAACTAATTATTCAAACCACATGGTTTTAGGTCTATTTGGAGTTTCTACATTAGTTTAAGATTAAGTGACTGCATACACTACGTTGAGCATTAAGCACAAAGAGGGGAGATTTAAAAATAATATGATGAATTAACCTTCTGACCCAAGGATTTGACAAAAATAACTATTAGTGTAAATGGTCAAAATAGTAATTGAATCATTTTTTGAAACATACCTGACATCTTCAACTTTTGGTTTGAGTGATTTCTTGACTTACCATTATAATAATTACAATTCAGAGTTCGAAAATGATGCCAAGCTACTGACGGGAAATAGGAATTCATTTACGATTATTTTCTATACTAGTCAGTTTCCCCTATGAGAAGTTTCACCAAAATTAGGATTCCTTGTATTTTCTTTTAGTATCACCTTTCCTTCTTTGGAGTTAAATCAAAAAATGTTCTATTTGAACCATGTTAGGTTCGAATTAATTATCTTTTAGTGTATGATGAATGATCTAGAGTTCTTCTCTTAGTAGGATTAGTTGACAGGATTCTTATTAAGTTTAACGTTTCAGCTTGTGAAGGGAAAGAAGTGATATTTTATGATTTTTCACAGTTGGAGTGAAAGGATACGATAACATTTGAATCATTTTCTGAACCATAACTACATAAAATTTTCATATTCTTGAATAAATTCTACAAAAACTTAGAATATCAATAAGCAGGCATCCAGTTCACAATTCGAAAAGAAACAATCCTGAATAAAGAGTAGTAAATTTTACACATGAAGTTGTGAGTACAGAAAAAACCAAAGCAATGATTGTAGACAGGAGTTTTGACAAAAAAGCAAAGAACATTTGACAGGTTCTTTACATATATATTCAAGGGATCCTATCAATTGTAGACAGGAGTTTTGCCAAAAAAAGCAAAGAACATTCTACAGCTTCTTTACATATATATTCAAGGGATCCTATCAATAAGAGATTAAAAACCAGCACCAACTAATTTAAAAACATCAAGACTTGTACAATATATAGCAAACATTAACAAGGACTGAACTAAATTTGATATTTGGACTTCACTTGTGGAAGGTAAGGAAACTAACAAGGTTATCAAACCAAAGGACATATGACATGAAGAAAAATAAATTAAAGCCCATCAACAATAAAGACTGACTCTGGGTACAAAACAATTAGACTCTTTAGTCTTAACATCAGACAATCAAAGACAATTATCAAATTGATGATTGGACATACTATTTAACAGAGAGATCAAACATAATCCTAACCCTTTATCTTGATTGAAGCAAAATAAGTACATATAACAAGCTAGAAAATTCACCTGCATACTTAAATGGGGAGCATCATCTGCACGTGTTATGATGCATGAATCAAGAACAGGAACAAAGAAAAAGTCAGCTTCTTCACCATTTAATGTTCGATGCGGACTAGCTAAAATACTCTCATAGAGTGCCATCTGTAAGTGTGCAGAGTTCAGGCCATCAGTTATATGTTTTCCTTACAAAGTGTTGGGCATGGTTCTCAGTTCAAAAAGTACCTGCGAACCATACAACTGATCTGTCCAGAATGTCGCATTATTTTCATCATAGATTCTGTTCACACATTCAAACTTAAAGTGACGACCCTGCATCACCAAATAAAAGGACATGAAAAGCTTAAGCAATGAATTATAATATATTAGTATTTGATTCTATCCTCACCTCTAGGAGCATGCTATTGAACTCAGGGGGTAAATCATACACGTATATAAGAGGCCTTTTCTTCTTCACTATAGCATTGAAATTAACCAATTTCCCACTAAGAATGTTATCATCAGGAATATCAAGCTGAGCAGGTCGAAGCCAATTAGGCCACTCTCTCACTGAAGAAGTAACAGATGGAATGCTACAGTCTGTTCCATACCAGCCATTGTTACACTGTAAAACATATGTTAATTGAGTATATTATTTCTTACAAGAAAGTAAATAAGAAAAAAGAAAATATTTTATGGAGATTTTGAAGGAAATGATGGTTTATAAAAATTGAATTCAAATGGGAATAGGGTAAAGGTATTAGTTACAAACTAACTAATCCTTTATGTGATATTTAAGTGTTAAAAGGTATTAGTTACAAACTAACTAATCCTTCATGTGATATTCAAGTGTATCTCCCACATATTACAACTAGCACTGCTACATTTGCATTGAGGCATTGCTTCAAAAAGTCCAGGTAATTCCTTTTTCAAAAAGAATTGCCATTCAAAAGTATGCAAGAACTGGAAACCTGTTGAACTGCTGTAAATCAAACAAGAGTGTCTTATCTCAATATTACTAGCAGTGTGTTTGGTTTTCTATAATTTCCTGCCTTCAACTTCAAAAGATTAACAGCGGTATTATTAAGTCTAGAAAATAGATTATTGTATTAAGTATAAGGATATCTTTATCTTTGTCTAACTACCATTCTGTGAACAATGATGCTCATGATGGCCTTGACATTTGAATACCTGTTGGTTAATGATAAAGTTGCAGAATAGCAAATATTAACAACAGCTGTTAGAACAGTTTCTATGTTCCAAAATTTAAGACACAACATGTGTATTAGAAAGCACTTCAAGCATATAACAAATATAAATGCATAATTATCTCACATTCTTAAATGAAAATCTGTAACTATTGGATAACCTCTGAATGAGTTCAGTGCAAAAGCCTGTGCATTTCCCAAATACTATTTCTGTTACAAAAGTCCTTTTAGCCTAATTAAGTGTATTATTAAGTTAAATCGTGTACAATTGCTTTTTCAGTGAACTAAATCACATCAATCTAGTTTAAATGTAAAGGAAGGCAAAATGGTACCTGACAGGATCCACCACGACAAAATCCATGACCAGAGCATTGATTAATACAAACACACTGGACAGGAATTTCACAAAACCTCCCTAAAAGGCAATCATATTTGCAGTCACATTCCTCTTTGAATTTTACCCTGGTAGCATATGCCTCTACAGGGTCCACATTACACCACCCAGCTTTGCTACTGTTTTTTGTGAATATATTTTCAAAGTCAGGTTTCCCCCAGTTAGCAAGTTTAGAGCCACTGGGATCTGAAGGTAACCTGAAATAGATGCTATACATGAGAAGATGTAGAAAAAGAATCTCAAACCAAACTTTGGAGCTAATGAACTCACGTTAGCTGAAATCCACATGCTTCAGCTACAGGGCGGTTTGGGTACTTTGTGCCTTCCCCACAGAAGCACATTGCTCTTGTCGTATCACAATAAGCAGGGCATATGGAAACGACCCAACGGCCATAAGGTAGCTCTGGCGTTTTAGGATAGTTGCAGTCCAGGTGCAGTCTTTTAGAACATCCTTTCCCTACACCATCAACACTTGAAATAATGAAGTGAATTTGGGAATTCAACATGCAATGTTCTCTCCCTCAATTGTTGCTTTAACCACCACATATTGGCTAGATAACATAATTATCATTCACAGAGATTAGCAAAATATTTGGGCTGTCAAAGATGTAATATGCTCCCCACATTCTTTTTTAGGGTAAGTTATCACCAAAGCTTGAGATGCTCATAATCGAATGGTTCGTCAAATGATTACAAGAAATAGCTTTAGTTAAATTGATACTCAGAAGAACATGGCGTTACTTTTTCCAATATTTATTATGAATCAAAGTTAGTAGAAAATGCAAAAGTTAACTCTGTTCAGTTAATCCCCCACCAAGGACTATATTTTGTCAACAATCCAATCACTTGTCTAGTAAAAGATTTTACGTTGACCTTGAACTAGTTAGTGTCTTTGTGAAAGCCATGATATAAGAAAATGAAAGAAGCAAATGAGAAAATGTCTTACCACCAAAACCATGAAAGCACCGACATTGCCCCAATTCATGGTTACAAACACCCTGACCACTGCAGTCATCATCACAGCTCTGGCTACCAATTATCTGCAGGAGAAAAAAGAAACTTGCAGACCAGTTACAATGGCATGAGTAAAGGAAGCCAGCAGAAAGCAAAAGCTAAATAGAGTTTGAAAAAGTTTGTGTAAATAGTACTAAACTTAAAAATCAAAAAAGCAAATCAAAATCAACATATTCCAAAAGTAAAAGATATATATTAGTCACCAAATATTTATAATTATTGCTACCTCATTGATTTTGACCTCTGTAGTGATAGAGTCACAACCAGAGAGCCAGCGACCAATTGCAGCCTTCCAAGGTGCATTGCGATAAACTACTGCCTTGTGTGAGTCTTCTGGGAACCTGTGATCTAAATCAGTCACTAATGAATTCCCAGAAACAATGTTGCTCGGGTTATCAGCCGTTTCAGTGGCAGGGACACAAGTATTCTGAACTTGGCAGGCACTGAAGAAATCTAACGAAGGTATCACAGGGAACAAGAATAAATGAACTACAGAAACTAATGCTGCTATAGAAACAATTGTAGCTATCAGAGACCATGAGCGTTTCCATTTATGAACGAACATCATATTCCAAAAAGGCGTTCAGGGAACTCAGTTATTAGCGATTCTCTAGTTGAACAGATACATATCTTCTTGGCCCTGCAAGATTTATGATGGCACCTAACGTAGGAAATTAAATAATCAGATGGCCATTATATTGATGGAGGAGAGAGATACAAAGCGTTGAAAACAATTTATGCAGAAACACAGATCCTATAAGCCATAGATGTGCTAAAAGGTGAGATTAAAAGTTTCACAAGACGAGGTGGAAAACAAAAACAAATACTGACAAGAGAATCAGCTAAAGTGCAATCTGAAAATTTCCCAAAAAGCATATGAACACTTTCCGAATTCCAATCCCACGACCCTAAACCGCTTGCCAAGGGGAACATTGGATAGAATACAATAGAATACAACTCCACCGAACTTTCCCACACCTAATGGTTAAAAATCAAGGGCAAACCCGCAGACGCAGAAAGAGAGAGGAACTGTCAGAAGGAGACCACAGACACAAATTAGTGAATAAATTCAATCCACGATTGACCAGTGAGCTATTAGAACGCAAACTACTGCAAATTATAAAAGTGTCAATGAGAAGAGAAAATAAACTTACCTTGAATTAGACTATTGATTTCCCATTCCAATGAAAATCGATTAAATAACATAAAAGAGATTGAATAATCCAAGAAATGAATACGCGGGATCCAAGAATAAACTGAGAAGAGACAAATGGTGAGAGAGTGGTAAATAAGAACTCGCAAGGAAGATTCCAGTATGACAGCAGGTCGAGGGTGAGCCGTCTCCGCGCATTAAAATATGAAAACGTTTTGTTAGGGACAGCGTAAGGTCAATGCAGAAGGCGCCAAGGGTCTCGGTGGTAAGTTTTGAAACATACATGCGCCTTGCTTTTGTACGTGCCGTTAAAATTTCATCCTCTTCATCTTCTGCCTCCTAACGTTTCTAAAGTCCAGTTCCCATTTGTCACATCACATGTTATTAGGTCTTGGAATGTAATAAAATGAAAGGAACAAAATGTTCCTAACGAAATAGAATGTAATATGGTAAAAAGTTATTTGTAAATGATAGAAGGTTCGTAATGTAATGTAGTGAAATATTGTTTGAAAGATAGATGAAATGGAATATAATATATAATAAATAACTTTTATACCTTTATATTAAAATGATTATTGCAGGAGGTTTATTATTTTATTATTAATTATATAAAAATATTAGTATTAATTATTTAATAAATTTTAGTTTATTTTATGTGATTTATATTAAAAATAATTTATTTATATGTGAATAACCCGTCCTCCTCTCTTTGAAACAAGGGGCGCTTCTGGTTCTGTCGGTGCTTGAAACAATTTTGTCTT
>JANKYE010000002.1:27756988-27767276 GCA_032467995.1 Erythroxylum dillonii
TTTTGAAGTTGTGTTCAGAATTTTGAGATACCTTATAGGGACTCCAAGTAAAGGACTTTTGTTCAAAATAGAGGTCACCTTCTTCCATTTTGAAGTTGTGTTCAGAATTTTGAGATACCTTATAGGGACTCCAAGTAAAGGACTTTTGTTCAAAATAGAGGTCAACTTCAGGAAGAAGCCTATGCTGACGTAGATTGGGTAGGCAATATGAATGATAGAAGACCCACATCGGGTTATTGCACTTTTGTAGGGGGGAATCTGGTCAATTACAGAAGTAAAAAACAAGTGTGGTGGCAGGGAGCATTTCATAACAAGACTGAATCTCCATAACTCGTAATCTAATTCTACATGAAATTACAAAGCATATAGAAGTGGACAAGCAGCTCATAAAGGAAAAGATAGATGGTGGCATGATATCCTTGTCTTACATACCTACTGCAAACCAAATAGCAGATATACTGACCAAAGGACTTCCTAAGGCACAATATGAGAATTTAGTTACCCAGTTTGCCATGAGTGATATCCAGATGCCAGCTTGAGGGAGAGTGTGGAAAGATATCCAAAATATTTGTAATTATGTACAATATTTGACTATGTACTATATTTAGATAGCTGAGAGGTATGTGGGCAGAATTTTAGGGATTATTATTTCATTCTTAATTAGGAAGATTCACAACCTTTTTTGTTTCCAGCTGAACTCTTTAAATACTTGTACATCAATACAAGAAAGGATGTCTTCAGCCATCATTTTCATAAGTTACTCTCTGTTTTTTATAAGTGCATGAAAGCATGATTCTAAAGTTCCAGCTCAAAGCATGCTACTTCATACTTTGAAATACAGCATTCAAGAAAACCCAGAGACTAAGCATACCTGGGAGCAATTCAGCAGCTCGAACCATTTTAGCACCACCAGCTCCTAAAGCTTTGGGATCATATGCGACAAGAGCATAATTATGAACCGGGTGGAGAAAAACCACCTAGAGTGGAAAATAGTAATTGATCAAGATGGTATGCAATAGTATTACCATACGAAAAGCATTCATTCACACCTTAAAAACTTACCTCTCCAGGAATTTCAATAGGAAAAGCAGCAAAAGACAACATAACATCTGATGCAGATATTGCAACTGTGTTCTTGTCAACAACAACCAACCCCATGTCTTCAGAATGATATATGATCACGCCAGTCCCAAAAAAGTGTTGGGAATGGACACCATCAAGCATAATTGATGGTGGAACATGAACCTATGACAAAAAAAAGGTGAATCTCATTCCTGTAAATACTTCTGAACTAACCTAAGCTCTTAATGGAACAGCTTCACAAATAAAATGCAGCAGAAAAGACACTGTAAACAAAAGCAATGATAATGATAGCCATACAAAACAAGCAGAAGAAGGAAAGACTGAAGACCGAGTATATGTTCAACATGCAAATCAAGGAAAGTAGTTCTCTTACAGCACACGACTTCATTATATCAGAACAGGTAACCAGGACCATAATACATTGAAGAAAAAGTTAAAACGAAAGAGAAAAACAAATAAAGACAGGAGGGAGGACACCCATAGTTCTAACTAATATATTACTGGCCAATCAACAAGAACCAACAAATATGCACAATGAATGCAGCATGGTCAATGAATAAAGGACTCTGAACAAAAAAGTGGAAAAATCAACAGAACTTGCTGCATCTGTAAAAGGTAGAAACAAAAGACAGTAATTGTAAGGCTTGAAATCACATCAGGCTGAATCTAAGGTCTCAAATAATTCAACCAACAAAGCCACACATTTAGGATATATGTAATATAATTTTGCAACAACATTGATTACATGAACATCATAATACTAACAAAAGAAAATAAACAAGGGACCATCTCAACAATTCAACACGGGCAACAACAGTAAGAAATAACTTAAAGATAAGGCAGCTACAAACATAAGCAATAGAGCGAACGTAATCATAATCTCAAATACTTTAGATTTACCTCAAGCATCACAAGTGTGGGCTCTATCACACTTTCTGCCGATGAAGCATTGGTTGCAGCTACTGTTGCTCCTTGATAATCCCTCATAACCTCATTGTCCATATTACTGATTCCTGAATTCACTTCTCCGGTTTCAAGCAGGGAACAATTAGAAACAGCAATCCCGGTAGTAGCAATATCAGCAACCCGTCGCTTTTTGTTTCCAATATCAGAGTCATCCCTAGGATGTAATTCCTCATAAAGATGTTCACAATTAGTTTCCATGCTAGTAACCCCTAGGTTGGCACCTTGATCATTATGTTTTGTAGGAGTTCCCTTGTCAACCGATGAGACAATTTGTCCTAGGTCTCCTTGTCCATTGCTACCAATGCTAGATGTTATATGCATAGAATCAGGCATGAAAGCAGGCTTTGCTATCCAAAGCCCAGAGCAGTCATCACGAGTGTATATTTGAGGAGGAGCATACCATTCATGGCGATCAACCATTACAAGGACAGACTATAAACAAATTTAAACCAAATCAACAATATAAAATATGAAGTAGAGTAACACATGCATGAACCACATACACAAGAAAAAGCACAGCATAAACACATAAGAATATATGTCTTTAGACCTGTCCTGTCCATAGCCTGAAGAACATAAGAGACTGAGGTGAATAGTCAAAATGGAGTTAGAACCCAACCAAAAAGGGTACTCAAATGTATAAAATTAATTCTAAGAAATGCAATAGGAAAAATGCATCTATATATAAATAAATTTTTGTTTAATAAGAAAACAACATTTCATAGTGTACTTGGAGTATTAGTTTAAAAGCAATAGAACATTAAATTCCTTATGTGAACATGTCAAAATAACACTTCATAAGTGTTACAGATTATAGAGATATGCATTGAAAGGATGCAGATTGAAGGCTTTGCCATAGGGATTACATTCTCTTGATTATGGGGATTACATTCCCTAATTAGTATTGATATATTTGAATATATATATATGAACCTATTTTGTACATAATGAAGTGTGAAATACAATACCTTTTCTCCTAAGTTTACATGAATTGTGAATTTAGAAAATTCAAGGTTTTTTAGTTATTTACTTCATAATGAATCATACACTAGCCAATTCTCCTAGTTTTAATGGCAATATATTTGCAGACGGCATTCTAGACACATGGCTAAATGTCCTAATTAATAGTACACCTTTATACCAAAAAAATTGAAACTTCTCTCATGATGTTTTAAGACCAGAATGTTCAATATATTAGTTGGACTTAGTAGATAAAGTTTAAAACACTTTGTATAACATACATCATACTTGTAAAGCTGTAATAAAGCTTGATAATAAATAAGAATTAGTTATAGACTTGGAACAGAATAATAGATTGGAGTTTTAAATCAGTTCCTAACATACAATGGTCATAACGCAATAACAAAATTTATGAAAACCAAGTTGCTTTATCTATGTATAAATTGATAGTAGAGATAAGTTAGGCTAATAGTTTCCTATTTTGAAGTTGACAAGATCCTTTTACGGTCTAAGGTCCAAGGATTGTAGTTATGCTGGGAAGAACAATTAAGAAACCAACAACTGCACATGTAATAGGTCATGCAATCCACATGGTTAAAAGAGAACTTAAACCATAACCTATATTAGGAAAAAAGCCGAGCTAAGGGTCTCATTGGCATACTTCAATCAAAACTCAAAATAAAGGATCAGTTGAAGCGTAGAAGGTTCAAATGCCCAGCCAAAATTTGGCAAGTTTTACCAACACACAACTAGATCTTAGGATAATTGGGTTATCAATGATACGGGAACCTTTTGGCAATCAATCACGAGAAAATTAAGTTTGACATGTAGACCCACATCCTTGTGCAATGCATGGGTCATTAGTGAGAATATTTCGATAGTAGAGTCATGAATCAGTAGCTGAGAGCTGTTTGATTCTTGGATTTTCTCAACGTTGTCCCTTTTTTCCCTCTTCTTTTAGCCTGGAAGTTTTCATAGCTCAAGGGACAAATCCACACTAGGTCCTAAAATCCCAACGGTAATATGTTGCTCTTCCATGAGTATCAACTAAGAATTGCAATTCATGAAAATTCAGTCAAAAGGAAACAAATCCAATAAGGCATGACGAGTAAAAGTAGATTCACAGCTCAAGCAAACAAACATCATTTAAACAACTAATGCAAAGAAAAAGGGGAAAAAAAACAAAATGCACCTTTCTTCGATGACGATCCATGTAGCTTATATATTCTAGTGGTACTCCAGTTCCTCTAGGCAGCTTAGATAGAACTGAAATAAGATCATTGAGATGTGATATTTCCTGACCAGAAAATTTCTTAATGATTGCATGGCGCGGAACTCCAGCTCTAAAGAGCATATACCTGCAGTAGTTAAATTTACAAGTTCCAACACGAATAACCATTAGTAATTAGGAAAAAAAACATAAAAGATTCAATTGCAAATGAATATTTTTTAATAATGATAAGAACAAAATAATTCAAACACTTTGGTCAAATTCCTCAAAGGGAAGCATATGGAAACCATCATAGAGCAGGTTTGACATAGAGAATAGGAGAAAAATAAATTAAAACAATAAAACAATAAAAGTAATACATAAGGGAGCACAAGCGGGGGAACAATTAAAGAGAACTTAATTTAGTCAGATTGCAAGACCCCATGTAGGTATCACAACAAGAGGCAATTCGATTGAAGATGCAAAATTTGGAGAACTAAAATAAAAAAGACTTACCCAGGTTCTGCAACATAAACCAAACCGCAATGGAAGCGAAAATTTCTGGCCTGTTTCAATCAGACGTTAAAAAGGTCTTTGAGATTTTGGCAATGGTGAATTGTGGGCCTATAGAAATGCAGCAACAGGTAACAATGAATGTAAATATCATTAAATTCTGGTTAGTGATAGCATGTAATTCGATGACAATTTGATCATAATGAAGAATGAGTACATATTAGGTATTAAAATGTTAGTGATTACTATGTACTTTCGTTTAATAGTCGAAGGTCCTTTTCCTTGACAGTTAGTTTTTGTCAATTTTATGTATTAGTCAATTTTCTTAACAAGGGATAAATTAGTAAGTGATATTGTTAACTTTTCTCACTTAGGTTAGGAATAATTAGTACATTCAGTTCATGAAAAAAAGAAGGAAATGAAAAGAAAGTTAAAAACATGAATTTCAGCTTATTGATGAAATGCTTCTCTCTAAGAACAGTTCTTAGAATTAGAAGTAACTCTTAACCTTTTTTATTTCTAGGAACTTATTCATGAAAGACAATACTTTTATTTGTTCTAAATGATTCAAGTAATTCTTTGTTTCGTATTATAACACCATAAAGAGTGATTTTACACATAACCATTTGTTTTATTTCTTCAAAACAGAAGTCTTGAAGCATAAAAAACAAAAGAAAAGAGAGTAACTTATAACTGAGAACTTTGTTGTGGCCCCTTAATTGTGAGAATTGCAAGTCGGGAATGCAATTAACATATCAACCGAAGCTAATGCATTGGTACTAGAATCATATATTAATATATCAAATATTTCATAACATCAATATGTGAAATTTGCGAGTTATATATCAGTATCCACCAGTTAAGAGCCTCCTAAACATGGACTACGTATAATTTGTTTGCTAACTATTTTGAGCATATAAGTAAGTTATGACAAGAAAATAAACTGATAAAAATAAAAAAGTACAATCTAACTAACCTGTTGGTAAGACAAAGGATGTATCACCGCACCACTGACTTCTAAAAAGTGATCAGGGGTTATGGAATGTAAATCCTGAACCTGAGGAATGAATATAAAACATTAATGAAAAGAGACTAATAGAAAATCTAAATTTTCAAGTACTGAGATGAAAAGTCTAATAATAACCTCATACAATAACCCATCACAAAGAAAATTCTAAGAGTATTTTGGGAACAAATGAGTTCAAAGAAATTTTATGGAAATTTTTAGAGGCATCGCAAATCCTTTATTAGAGATGCTTATATAGCATTAAGTATGTAGAGCTAGTTACATGTTTTAATAATCAACTTCTAATTTGTTTGTTGTCCAAGTTTTAAGGTGTATTCTGTATATATCTGTCAACTCTTCCCTCTTAAATTCTTCATTTTAAAAAAAAATCAGATATCTTTGCCAATTTGTATATTAGCTAAATACAGTCTGTAGGAAAGCAAATTTCTAGATATCCCAAATATCCTAGAAACTTGAGAGATTGTTTCTTATCCTGCTATTGTTCCTAATATCTTTGGGGCTTGTTGGTTTGCATTAATTGATGATTGTACGTGGGGATTTTCATACTCAAACTAAAATATGATGTTAGCACTGTTATTCCTATTTTTCATTCCATGATTCAAAATTTGTTGATATTATAGAAATAATTAACTTATTCTATAGAGACAATTAGTTGATTCTCTAGAGATAATTAGTTGATATTTTATAAATTAGTGGCTAAATTAATGGGATTTTATTTCTTAGAGAATAAATAAATTCTCCTCGATTTAAGGAAGTGATTAGGTCTGTATTGTCCTATACATTCCCTGTAATATTCACAAAAAATCAAGGAAGAATTAGTTTTCCCTCTTTCTTCACGGTATCAGTGCCACGACTCTTTCACAATATTTTTTTCTTTCTTCCTTCAAATCAATCCTAAATGTACTATTGTTTAGCAATGACCAACAACAGAGAAACTACTCATCCTTTAACGATGATTTCAGCAGTTCAAGTGTGACTAGTCCTAGTGTTATGACAGGAAACGTACAACATAACTGTGATCTTCATTGCTAAAACTTGCCCTTTCAATTGATAAATCACAGGTTGAACAACCAAAATACCTAGAATGGCTGCACACAATAAATTTGGCCATTGATGGTAGAGGAAAACTCAACTATTTGACTAGATAAATAACATGATCGACTTTGGATGATCCAAATATGGCAACATGGAGGTTCGAGAATTCTTTGATCACAGCTTCGTTGATTAATTCCATGGAACCTGCGATCAGAAAACCCCATATGTTTCTGCCAACAACAAAAGATGTATGGGATGCGATTCAAGAGATGTATTCAAATATTGAAAATTGTTGACCAAAGATTATTAGCATTGATATTGTTATAGTTACACCTATAATCTCTCCTATAATTAAGAGATTTAATATAGTTAATAGCTAGATTACTTCCTAAATAGTCCTAGGAATTTTGTATATAAACCCTTGTTCCTATGTACACAATAGCATGTAATAAAAAATTATCTTCAACTTTCAACATGGTATCAGAGCCCTATCTAATTTAGGGGCTGTTTTTTTTCCGACTATTCGTTCCAAATAGGAAAGAACACTGGCTAAGTGTGTACTCGCAAAGCAACATGTTTTTCTTCTCACCACACACCTAGATTGCTTCAGCTATGACCAACGACTTCCACTGTGAAAGACCCGACATCAATTGCACCGCCACAGTCTCTCTGCCATCGCCGCGCGTGGACACCACGCACCAACCTCCGGCCAATGTTTCGTCTCGGTTCTTTCTCCACCAGGGTCGCCGGCGTCTTGCCTCTCCTCCGGTGGTGTCAAACGTACCTCTTACCTTCTGCCAGTGCCCTTGCTTCCTTGCCTCTCCTCGGTCTATTTTTGTTTCTGGGTCTGTCTGGTTTTCTTTTTCTTTCTGACCATAAACCAGAAGCACATATTTGAACAACTTCTATTTACTGTATTGGCATATTTTTTGTTGGTTGTCCTGAGTAATACTAAAGAAGATGGCGGGAAAGATGGTAATTCTGTCGAGTTCTAATAATCCTTCACTTCAAATCAGTCCCGTAAAACTTGATGGAACTAATTATCTTGCTTGGTCAAGATCCTGTTTGTTGTTCATCAAAGCTAGACGATTATAAGGTTACATTAATGATGACAATAAGAGACTCGACGTCAATAATTCTGACTATAATCAGTGAGCGTCCGAGAATTCTCTCGTCATGTCTTGGCTCATCAATTCAATGAAGCTAGA
This sequence comes from Erythroxylum dillonii, assembly GCA_032467995.1. NCBI lineage: Eukaryota > Viridiplantae > Streptophyta > Magnoliopsida > Malpighiales > Erythroxylaceae > Erythroxylum > Erythroxylum dillonii. The sequence goes on from JANKYE010000002.1 coordinate 27,764,991, forward strand.
GATTGCTCAGACATACTTGCTACTTGACACAGTGGCAAAGATATGAAAAGCTGCTTCTCTGACCTATTCTCAAATAGATAATAAAACTCAAATTTTTTATCTTCGTAATAAATTGCACAACACGAAGCAAAGAGATGTGACTGTATCACAGTATTTTGCGGAGTTATGTGGGTTGTGGCAGGAATTAGACTATTATCAGGGCTTTCAAGCAGAATGCTCAAAAGATGCTGCTAGATTCCAGAAAATGATAGAAGAAGAACTATTATTTGATTTTTTAGCGGGTCTTAATCCAAAGTATGATCATAGGCGAGGTGTAATACTTGGAAAAGATCCTTTCCCTTCCGTTCAGCTCGCACATTCTCTAGTTCAGCAAGCAGAAAATATGTGAAATGTTATGCTACATACACCTATCATTGAAAAAGCAGCATTAGTAGCAAGTTCTACTGAAAAGCCGAAACCTACAAATACCTCATCTAATAATGATCACTTAGACATACCCGAGAAACCTGTTGGAAACTGCATGGAAGGCCTAATCAGAGTCATGGAAAACGAGGCAGCTCAATGGTAAGGAGTAAGGCCCACTTGGCTTATGGAAATGAAGTGTCTAAAACATCGTTTGCTGGGGGATTATCGAATGAGGAACTTCAGGCCTTAAGACAGCTTCTCTCAAAAACAAACTTTGCTTCCACAGTTGGTGTATCAAACCTTGCCAATTCAGGTATTGAGTACTACAAATTCTAAAGATAATCCTTGGATTATAGACTCTGGAGCTAACAGACATATGATAGGCTCTCAAAAGATATTTTTAGCATACTATCATGGAAACAATAGGGATAATGTTAGAATAGCAGATGAGTCTTTTACTTCTGTATCTAGTATAGGTTTTGTTAACTGTACTCCCAATATTACCATATCCTCGATACTTCACGTACCCTATTTTCCTATTAATCTTCTCTCTATCAGTTCTATCACTAAGGACCTTAATTGCAAAGTTGAATTTTTTCCTGACTATTGTGTTCTTCAGGACCTTCACACCAGGCAGAGGATTGGAACTGGTACACTACAGGATGGCTTATATGTCATGGAAGAAGGGCACCCAACAGTTGCACATCAAGCATTTTTTGGAAATGATGTGATTAATAAGGAAACTCTACAGCAGCATAGGCGGTTAGGACATCCCTTGTTTTTTGTTCTAGCAAAACTTTATCCAAACTTGTTTAAAAGAACTTCTTTTAGTCAAAGGAATTCTGCTATAGACTTCTAGATATAGTTTAGTTCATATTGATACCTATTTTCCTGCTGCTTAAGTTGTATATATATATGTATCCATGTATATTAAACACAAGATAAGTTTTTCCTGGAAATCTTAACATGGTATCAGAGCCCTAAGGTTTTCTGGAAGCATTCTTTGTTATTCTCGGTACAGCCTTCATTGTTGCCTTAGTCAGCCTTCATTGCTGCTCATTCTTGTCAGATTTCTCAATCCCTATAACTATTATTTTACCCAATCTTTCCCTTCTTTCACCATGGCAAATTCTGGAACTTCTCAAACCACTATTTCCATCCCAGATGAATATGTCTCTGTCCAGAAAATTGGGGAACTACAAAATGATCATGCCTCCAACAGACTCAATGGCAAGAATTACCTCAAGTGGTCACTCCTTGTTCGCACCTATCTCAAAGGGAAAGGGCAGCTTGATCACCTGCTAAGATAAGGACCTGCAACAAGGAATTTAGCAACAGAAACATGGGTAGAAGAGGACTTCATGATCATGTCATGGCTGTGGGACTCCATGGAACCTTCAATCAGTGATACGTGCATGCTTTTAACCACTGAAAAGGAGATTTGGGACTGTGTTCAACGTATGTATTCAAAGGCATGCAATGCTGCTCAAATCTATGAAATTAAGATCAAAGCCCATGCCACCAAGCAAGGAGACAAATCAGTCACAAAATATGCTAATACTCTGCAAACTTTGTGGCATGAACTTGACCATTATCAAGTCATTGAGATGAGAAGTCCTGAAGATGTTCTTCTGAAAAAATTTCATAGAAAAAGAGCATATTTATGATTTCTTGGCTGGATTAAACCCTGAATTTGATCAAGTCAGGGTTCAAATTCTTGGAAGGGAGTCCATACCCTCACTAGAAGAGGTTATTTCCCTGATTAGAGCAGAGGAGAGCAGAAGAAACGTGATGCTTGAGCCCCAGAAGATGGATGGGTCAGCAATGGTGATAAAGGCAGATAAACAAGACAAAGAAAGGAGTGATCAAGCCCAGCCTAAG
>JANKYE010000002.1:27767376-27781715 GCA_032467995.1 Erythroxylum dillonii
CTAAGCAATCTGGAAAGGGCAACTTGTGGAAGGAAAATAAGGATAATCTATGGTGCACTTACTGCAAAAAACCGAGATACACAAAGGAGACCTGCTGGAAATTGAATGGGAAGCCAACAAGTCATGAATGGGGAAATCAAGGAGGTCAATCACGACTATGAGCACATTCGGCTGAACAGAAGGAAGATGAAGAAAATCCAGCGGCAGGGAGTCTTAGCAATGAAGAGATTGAGAAATTAAAAGGTTTGTTGAGCTTCTTTGGACAACCGAAAGGTACATGTTCCTTTGCTCTCTTAGGTAAACCTACATTCTCTTTGTATACGGACACCTCAGAAATTAAGTGTTACAATAGCCCTTGGATTATAGACTCCGAGGCCACAGACCACATGATCCGTATATCACAATTTTTTCACACATACAACCCTAGTCCAAGTAATAGGAAAATCATAGTTGCCAATGGAGAATTAGCCACTGTTGCCAGTTATGGAGACATAAAATTGAGCCCTACACTCACTCTAAAAAATGCCCTACATGTACCAAAATTATCAGTCAATCTAATCTCTATCCAAAGGTTTACTAATGACCTTAATTGTGTTGCCATTTTTTCTCCTTCTTGCTATGTTTTTCAGGACTAGGACAAGGGCAAGAGGATTGGACTTGCTAAGGAATGGAATGGTCTCTATCACCTTGAACCATATCAAAAAGCTAAGATAAATACACCTTCATCCTTCCTTAGTTCTTCGAATAAAGATTCCATTTGGTTGCACCATCTCCTTCTAGGTCGTCCATCATTTAGAGTTCTAAAAACTATGTTTCCCCACTTGTTTCAACGATTAGATACCTCTGAATTTCATTGTGAAACTTGTGAATTGGCAAAATATACTCGTGTATCTTTTCCTAGTACTAATAAAAGAGCTTCTCATCATTTTCATGTGATTCATAGTGACATATAGGGTCCATCCACTATACCCAATATTTCTGGAGAGCGTTGGTTTGTCTCTTTGATTGATGATTGTACTCGGGTTACATGGTTATTTCTCCTTAAACCAAAATCTGATGTAGGGACTATTATTCCAAATTTTCATTCAATGATTCAAAATCAATTTGGGGTAAAGATAAAGGTTTTTAAAACAGACAATGCTAGAGAATATTTCAACTAAGTCTTATCTCCTTTCTTCCAACAACATGGTATTATTCATGATTCATCATGTGTTAATACACCTCAACAAAATGGAGTGGCAGAAGAAAAAAAATTGACACCTACTTAATACCGCTCAGGCCTTACTTTTTCAAGGAAATGTCCCTAAATCTTATTGGGGTGAAGCAGTTCTTAATGCCAGCTATATGATCAACAGACTAGCCACATGTGTTCTAGACAATAAGAGTCATGTCGAGCTCCTAAACTCTTTTTACCCTCAGTTTAGAACTTCCAATGGACTCACTCCTAGGGTATTTGGGTGTTGTTACGGTCTAATTGTCCCACATCGGTAATAAAAGAGACTGATGTGAGATTTATAAATTTATGGGCTCTCCCACCCTTCAAGGTAGCTTTTGGGGTTGATTCTCCCATAAAACTTGTAACAAATGGTATCAGAGCTAACACCACTCCTTCAAGTCCTCGTGCCACGCCCACTGGTGGTGACGCCGACATTGCAGTGTTCGCCCGGGGCTAGCAAAGGTATAGCGCATAGCCAACCCGTGGGTACATGGGTGGTGACGCCGATATAGCAGTGTTAGCCTGGTGCTACAAAAGGTCTAGCGCACAGCCAACCTACCGGTGCCTGGGCTGCGAAGCGTGATGGGATGTTACGGTCTAATTGTCCCACATCGGTAATAAAAGAAACTGATGTGAGATTTATAAACTTATGGGCTCTCCCACCCTTCAAGTTAGCTTTTGGGGCTGGTTCTCCCATAAGACTTGTAACAGGTGTACTGTTTTTCTTCATATTCATAGGCAAAATCGAGGGAAGCTTGATCCTAGAGCCATTAAGTTTGTGTTTCTAGGATACTCATCAACTAAAAAGGGATACAAGTGTTACAATCCGTCTACAAGAAGGACCTATATCTCAACTGATGTCACTTTCTCATAGTGCAAATTCTTCTTCTCAAAGTCCTATCTTCAGGGGGAGAATAGTATAATGGAAGATAGTCCTTGCAATTCCTTCGAACCAATAAGTACCCTAGATCTCGCTCATACTCCAACTCCTGTGAACTCAACCTAACCAAATTCTATCAGCATCACAAAACCTGAGCTAACTCCCATCCTAGCCAAGACCCCCCACAAGTTGCCAAGTTTTCCTCAAATATACTCAAGGAGAAAAGACATTCCAACACCAGAGCAAACTCAAAACATTCCACCGAAGTAAACTTCAGACATTCCAGCACTGAAGCAAGTTCAAGAAACAAATCCTAGTCCTCGAAATGAGATCACCATGAGTCCTCAACCATACTCAAATATCCAAACAGGTAAACATTCCAATAATCCAAGTAATGATTTAGACCTTCCTATTGCTGTTAGAAAAGGAACTAGAGAATGCACTCATCAACTGCTCTATCCACTCTCCCATTATATCTCCTTCAAACACCTCTCACCTACCCATAAAAGGTTTATTATGAGTTTAAATACAACTGCTATTCCTAACATTGTTTTTGAGGCCTTATCAAAAAAGGAATGGAGAGATGTTAAGAGAGAAGAAATGAATGCTTTGGAGAAGAATCATACTTGGGAGGTTATTGACAAACCGAGAGGGAAAAACATTGTTGACTGTAAGTGGATCTACACGCTAGATACAAGGTCAATGGCTCCTTAGAGAGATACGAAGCTAGGTTAGTAGCTAAAGGATACACTCAGACCTATGAAGTGGATTATCAGGAGACATTTGCCCTAGTTGTGAAGATGAAAACAGTAAGGATCTTGCTATCCTTGGTAGCTCATTTTGACTGGCAGCATCTTCAGTATGACGTTAAGAATGCTTTTCTTCACGGAGATCTCAATGAAGAAATATACATGAATGTTCCACCCGAATTTATAGAAAATACAGGTAACAAGGTGTGTAAATTGAGAAAGACTCTCTATGGACTAAAACAATCTTCAAGAACCTGGTTTGGTAGGTTTGCAAAAGTGATGAAAGAATCAGGATATAAGCAGAGGCAAGGGGATCATACTCTTTTCCTAAAACACTCAAAAACAAGAGGGGTGACTATTATTTTGGTCTACATGGATGACATTATAATGACGGGAAATGATAAAAAAAGCAAAGCTAGAATTGAAGCAGAAATTGTTAAAGGAATTTGAGATAAAAAGAATAGGAAAACTAAAGTATTTCCTCAATATTGAAGCAGCATATTCCAAGCAAGGAATATTCATCTCTCAACAAAAGTATGTTACAGATTTATTAATGGAAACTGTGAGGCCAACTTAATTGGTTTTATATATTCTGTAACACACCCCCTCAAGTGAAAGCTCTTTAGACTTGAAATTTGCACAGACCCACTCTACCTTGTGCTGAATAATAGGTGGGTGGCAGGATTTGAACTCATGACCACTTGATCACAAAGGCTCTGATACCATGCTATGTGACCATTTCACCACAACAGCTTAAGCTGTTGTGTGAGGCCAATTTAATTAGATTTATATATTCTCTAACAGAAACTGGGAAAATTGGGTGAAAACCAATGTCTACTCCAATGGATTCAAATTACAAACTTGGAGAAGCAAAGGAAGAATTGGCAATAGACAAGAAAATGTATCAACAACTAGAGGCAAGCTAATATATTTAGCACATACTCGGCCAGATATAGCACATTCGATGAGTGTAATCAGTCAATTTATGCATGACCCAAGAGAATCTCATCTTCAAGCTGTCTACCAAGTCCTACATTACTTGAAAGGCAATCCAAGCAAGGGAATATTGTTTAAAAGGGGCCATACACTATCCTTAGAAATCTACACAGATGCAGACCATGCAAGATCTCCGGTTGACAGAAGATCAACAACAAGCTACTCCATGTTTCTTAGAGGCAATCTAGTTACATGGATGAGTAAAAAAAACAAAACGTTGTGGCTCGATCATCAGCAGAATCTGAATTCAGGGCTATTGCACAGGGACTATGTGAACTATTATGGCTGAAGATCATTCTTGATGATTTAAAAATCAAATGGGAAGGTCCTATGAAGCTCTATTGTGACAAGAAGTCTGCAAATAGCATAGCACATAATCCTGTACAACATGACAGGACAAAGCATATTGAGATTGACAGACATTTCATCAAAGAAAAGTTGGAAAAAGGACTAGTGTTTATGTCTTATGTTCCTTCGGATCATCAACTAGCAAATGTTCTAACCAAAGGGCTAAATGCTTCAAGATTTCATGATCTTATATGCAAGCTGAGAATGGAAGACATCTATTCTATTCCCCAGCTTGAGGGGGATAAGATCAATCTTATAGGATAAGATTATTAGAAACAAAAATCCCTATAATCAAGGCATTTCTGCTATAGACTTCTAGATATAGTTTAGTTCATATTGATACCTATTTTCCTACTGGTTAAGTTGTATATATATATGTATCCGTGTATATTAAATACAAGATAAGTTTTTCTTGGAAATCTTAACACTTACAAGAACTTGAGTACAACAATCAAGCTCTCCTCCAAGAGAGAGAAATCAAGTTCTTGAATTCTTAGCCTCACTATGGAACATGATTGTATTTGAGTTCATGTTCTTGGAAATGAAACTCTCACATCACTTCATGAAACTCCCTCAACTATTTAATGTAGGAAAGTTGTCTAGCTTTGAGGTTGGAGGTTGATCCGAAAACTATTATGGAATTAGAACTACAAGTTCAAGCAACACTTACCAAATAAAAACATTCTAAAGCAAGTATTTCTGATTTGGATGTTTTTCCCAACCCATGTTAATAAAAAAAAATAAAGATCATTTTATATGCATTTCAAATTAATAAAAGTTAACCAATGGCGGCCAAATACAGTTGCACATCATTGCAATTATTTATTGTAATATTTCTTCAAATAACATACATGAGACTCATAATTTCAAAGGCTTTGATTTGTTTGCACATACCAACTTAAGTGTAAAAAAAAAAGATGATCTCAATTTATATATGACACCCTTAAGACCAATGTATACCAATCTTAGTCACAAACAAAGCATATAAGTCACCTTTTGAGACACTAATTTTTAAAGGTATTTGATAGTTCTTAAGTCACTGCATCTTTCTTTCTTTTTTTTTCATGCACAATGAAAAAGCTCATCAAAATTAACTTACTGTTGTTACCATTTATTGTCCACAACATTTGTATAAGGCATATCATCAAACTAGCAGTGGTTATGATACCATAATAAAATAGGCCTAACTCCTCAAGGTGCACCTTAAAGAGAGATGGTTCCCTAAGTCTTATAAGCCTTATTAGGATATTACTCTAAGTTGTTGTAGAATATAATAATAATTAATTACGAGCAGCTCCTCGATTTTTATGCATGCAAGAAAGACAATTGAAAACAACATATAACTTTACAATACCTCAATATACTCCCAGTATTAAAAATCACTCTAAATCTATGCAGTTTACAATCTACGCACTTAAGTTTCACACTAAAATGGAGAAAGAATAAATAGTCAAGGGTTTTCATATAAGCTTACAAGATTTCATACTTATAAATTCTCTTCTTTCTAATTAGAATATTATTTCATCCATTTTAAGTTTCTTTCATTAACGGTTTGCTAGCATCTCCAAATGAAGATATCTTACCTAATAATTGTGATGCATACAATCTAATAAGCATAACTATTAGGCATAGGTCTCACCATCAAGTTTAATGTGATCGATTTCCCACCCCTTTCAATCTCCAACTCAATCTTTTGGCCAACCCCATCATCAAGTATAGTCTCTAACTTGAGAAATTGAGTTATTACCTACAACATGAACACAGTGAACAGAGATAACAAATAAGTAAAGATAACAAGTGCAAAATACATTAAAGAAGCTACCACTTAATAAAGAAAGAAACACAAAGGACATCTAATGGAGATGCTAATTCATGGTTTCGATACTTTGTGTCATTTGCATTAGTAATCTAATTAGCTTTGTTAAATAAAGGATAAGATTAAGAACTATAATATTGATACAAGCAGTATTATGACTTTTTGAGAAGATTATATTTTGTGATAAAATCCCGACTATCTCAAGTTTTTGAACCTCATCACTTTGAGTCTTCTTCTCCCTGTTCTCCCCATAAATACATTTTCTCCCATCCCATTAAACGTTGTCTATGTTCTTAATATTATCAAATATTGAGTGAGAAAAGAGTAGAGAGACCACTAGTTTCTGCTCATAGAAAAGCAAAATAGGGAATAGAGTAGCTTATGCAAAAAAGGAGACAATAAGATGTCTTATCATTAAAAACGTTTTAGCCATCAAATTATAATAAGAATAGTGCTAGTTGTTCAAAAAAATACACATAAATTAAATCATGTACTAATACTATTATTCCAAAAAAGAACAACTATAATAAAAGAGCAATACTATTATTTTTAAGAATCACATCTAAACTAATCTAATATAGAATATTAAATAATACTGCTATTTTGGATATTGTTGAGAGTAAGGTATTCTAATCAATTTTGTCATTATGTAACACATGTATATAATAGAAACAGAGACAAGTCAATAATGAAAATGACTCTTTAACTATTTCATTATGCTCATTACTGTATATATACATACATGTTAACTAAGATAAATAGAAAAGAAATCTATACTCTCCTAAGTTAGTATTGTTAGAGTTGTGTGTAAATGACTACAATCTACAATTATAATTGAAACAAGTTGCTAAATAATAGAAAATCACATCCTCTCTTAGTATGTGATTCCTTAGTTGACTTTCCAACGCCCTTCCTCAAGCTAGTAAATTGATATCTACCATTCTCAAGTCACCAATTAATGATCAAACCTTAATTTAGCCATTTCCTCGGTAAATATCACCCTTCCTCGGGCTAGTAAATAGATATCTACCATTCTCAAATCACAAATTAATGATCAAACCTTGATTTAGCCATTACCTTGGTAAATATATCAGCTTCTTGTGTTATTGTAGGTAAATGAGTGAGCTCTATCCGCCAATCTTCAATCTCTTTTTCGGAAACTTAAATCAATTCTGACAATCTTTAAACAATCATGTTGTATAGGATTATTGACAATGCTAATAGTTAACTTGCCATCACTATACAGCATTGTAGGATATGCAAGGGGTGTTTGTATATCTTCCATCAGTCTTTTCAGCCAAATATTCACAAATTATTGAGGCAATTGCTCTAAACTCTGTTTCACAACTAATAAGTGCAGCTCCTTCTAGGGTCTAGGGTCTAGCCAATAGCAATTATTTTTTGTACCTTTGATAATACTTCTGCCAGTCCTTGGATACTAAACACTTGAGCTATTGTTCATATCATCGATAACTATTCCCTTTATACTTACTTTGATATCGCAATGTCACTATTTCTGACGTTCTAACACATTAGTTTGTGGCATCGGAATAGCCTCCCCCATACACACTTTACATTTGCCTTTTGTTTTGTTTGTCTGACATTGTTCCTTTAGGCTTATTTACGTTAATCAATAACTCGTTCCTTAATTGTTCTATGACTTCTCTTCGTCTTTTACTTGCATGTAAGATCTGAAGACTAAGAAGATGATTGGCATTGGTTAAGAACAATAGGAGCTATATTAATTATCTAGACATAACCTCCACCACATGCCTATAAGATTCTATTTTCACTCTCTTGCATTTTATTTGAATAAGTTGTTTTTTATAAGTCTTTCACATGTACGGTGAAATTATGAAGATTGAATTGTCCTTTTGTTTTTCTATACCCAAAAAAAATTCCTTTCTATAATTTAACTTGATTAAATTTTGGGACGATGAGCTTAAAGTATATAGAAGAAATAAAAAGGAAAAATTAGTCGACTATAAGCCTTAATTTGGTGGGATGAGAATTGGGAATTGATTTTTTGAGAAAGGATTGGGAATTGAGTTGATAAAAAAGATAAGGGCTAAAATCTAGAATATGTTAGGATTCCTTATTAGATAAGAAGTAGTAGTGAGTTAAATATATTATTCTATTTTAGATATGTTATCCTAGTTGCTTAGGACTTAGATTTATAGAATTTTTATTAGAATAGGATGTAAATATGTTAGGAACTCTTTCCTACTAGAATAAAGGTTCTAATAACTTCTCTATAATTATGTGTATACTCAGCCCTTCAAGAATAACAATCTGTAATTTGTCTACAAATTTGAATTTTCAACTAGAAAGTGGGATGCTTTCTCCTAAAAGTGATTCTTAGACCCTAGGAGTGATTCCTAGTTTCCTACCCTCCATTTGTTTGTGTTCCTTAAAAAATTCCAGTAAATCTAACCTAAATTTCAGACATCTTAAACCCTCAAATTCTAAGCCTAAATTTCCAACAATAAAACCTTTAAAAAAATTAACTATACCAAAATTATGCTCTATATCCACTACAAGAGACTAGAAAGGAAAGCTCTAAGCTTATAAACACTTGTGCTGTGTGAACCTCAATGTAAAATTTATACCTAATAAGGGGAGTCTTTCTCTAATCCATTGGGATATCTCACATTAATAGGCAAAAATTTTATACCTTACTAACAGATAACATATCATCAAATTTCATGTGAAAGATAAGTCAACTCAACATTAACATTTGTATCGAATATTAGGCGACATATCAAGCAAGCTCCTAGATAAGGCCTTTTGTATCGTAACCATAGACATCTTGATATAATTGGATAAGCAGATGCAGATTATGCTAGCTCACAAGTTCATAGACACTACAAAAGTTATTGAATATTTGTAAAGAGAAATTTCATAAGAAAAATGTAGTAGCTCGGTTAGTGCAAAAGTTATAGTATAAAGCTAAGTTTGGTGCCACATTAAGTTGCAAAAGTTAGGGAAGATAATTTCCAAAGATTTAAATAAAAAATTTACAATCTGAATAGATCAGTTAGCTAATCTCTTTATTAAATACTTATGTAGTTTGAAATTTTAATATCTTTGTACCCAGCCAGTGACAGTATACATACCAACTTGAAGTGCAAGTATTAAGAATAAGGTTATTATAGTCAATCTTATAATTATGTGATATTTATATATAATAATATACTAATCGTAAAATAGGGTAAACAACCCATTCACACTTTTTACAAGACTCGTAGGTATATATAATAATAATAATAATAATACTAACAGATCTTCAACCCTAACAAGAAAATCTAAAAGTAGAATTACGCTTAGTAGAGAATAAACCAAGCAATAAGAATTTGTAAAAGGTAAAAGGTGACAATAACCACAAAACAAAAATCGCTAAAAACTTTGCAACCTACTTCTCCATTCACTCGAACAAGCACATCACCCGGCTCCAAGTATGTGTGAGCTGGGCCACCTGGCACCTGAAACATTTCAGGGATGTATTTGTAGCTTCCTTACAATTCATTGCACAAACAACTTAATGCTTAAATAACCAATGTCCTTACCATAGAGTCTACAACAAGCATTCCAGTTTCACCTAGGGGAGAAGCATGTCGTACTACCTATCAATTAATAATATAGTTAGCCATAAATGAAGCAGTACTTCTGAAAGCATACCCACCATAAACAGAGAACTGGTCACCTGCTCTGTTTCACTTTGAAGACCAAGTCGACGTGTCTCATCAAATCCTTTATGGAGAAATGTAACCTAATCATTAGAACCTCATGTTTAATTGTATGTATAACTTCTCAATCATCATGAACAAATCCTAGGCAGCTATGAATAACTTCTCAACCATCATGAACAAATCCTAGGCAGCATTAGGTATAGAACCACCAATGGCCAACTAAGGATGTCCATATCAACCTTGACACAACAACTACACTAATGTGATATAGTCCCAAGTAACACCTATAAGTAATAAAACACAACTAGAAGTTTCAAAAGGATCTTATACAAACAACAAACCTGGAGTGTACCCCGCGGTACAGAAACTGCGCCCCATTTTTTTGAATACGAATCATTTCCCTTCTGGAGAAATCTTAGTGCCCTGATGACCTACAAAATAAATAAGACTTTGATTTTGAATTTGTTGCGCACAGCCTTTCAAGTGTAACAATAGATAAAGCCATCTAAAGTGGAAAGTGCCAAAAAGTTTCTACAATGAACCACAACACAAGAATTGGCAATAGTTATAGGACCAATGCTTCAAGGCATCAATTTCTTCCTTCTTATTTTCTTTCTCTAACAAAAGAATTCTAGCAATTTTTCATTTTGTGCAAAATTGTTACCTACACTTAGTAAACTCTCAATTACTAAATACAAAGTGTATAGAGAATATTTATATTATCATGAATACCTAGCTACTTTTTCTTAAACTAGCAATTTCTACATACTAGCCACAACAATTTTCACCCACCAAATATTGTAACTAATACACTAATTAAAGAACTAGCCACAAATTATTTTTCAGATCCAAAGCAAAGATCATTCATCCTTGGATTAATACATCCAATTATAAAATTATTTAAAAAATCAACCATAATATGTCAGGAAAAAAATATTGTTGCAATTTAACAAACAACTTGCAATAGAAACCATCTTTGCACTTTTAATTTGAAAAGAAAATTTTTGTGCACCCTTTTTAACTTATTTTGGGCTCTTTTCTTACCCAAAATTAATGAACCCAAAATTCGGTTAGACAAGAATGCCATAAATTGAAACTCCAAGATACAAAAAAAATTAAAAAATAAAAAGGCAAACTAATAGGATAAGTTCAACATATAGAGTTCCTAGACTACGATAATCATTTAAAAGACAACTTATCGCATTAACTCACACTATCGTCCATGGATTTATGAATTCATTGTGATTGGTTAAGAAAATGAGAATGCCACAATATTTAGTTATGGACCTCAAAGAACACGTTGTAGCCTACGATCCAATGATTTCACCTGAAGGTGAACATCTAAGCAATCTTTGGTCTCCTTTGCTTTGCTGAATACATATAATATGCAGGAAATGCTTTTGTAATGACATCTTTACTCATCAACTTTGACCAACTAGAATGTGGTTAAAAAACATAAAAACACATATCTAATATGAAATCTAGGTAATACAATTTTTGTAAATATCCTTATCCAAGAGTTATAACTTACTCTGAAGCAAGTTTAAAAAACAATATAAATAATGTTGAGATACTAAAAGCTGTAAATAGATTATACTTAGATATAGATAGGCTGTAAATAGATAAGATAAGTTTGAAATCCCTTAAATTAAGGGAATACATTAGATAGCTTTACATAACTTTCCAGATTTAAATTCATATTTGTAATGTCCTATATATGACTGTACACTCCTATTCAATATATGAGAATATAGGAAAATTCTTTCCCACATGGTATCAGAGCCATAGGGCTTCTTTTTCTGGGATTTGTCCTTTGAGTAGCCTTCATCACTGCACTACCAAAACCCTATCTTTTTATTCTTCCCTTGTGTGTTCCAACCTTCATCACTGCATTCCTCCTTCCCTCTCTTGTGTGATTCTCATTAGGGTAGCCTTCATTGCTACAGTATCTTCCTCTTCACTATAGTATCTTCTTCTTGATCATGTCAACCTCTCAAACCTTTGTCTCCACCAGACCTAACCCTCCAGAAGAATTCGGCACCATTCAGAAAATTGGAGATTTACTAAATATTCTAGCTTTCTATAGGCTTAATGGGAACAACTATCTCAAATGGTCTCAATTTGTCCGTACATACCTCAAGGGCAAAGGGAGACTTAGTCATCTTCTTGGAACAGGATCGATTAATGATAACCCAATGTTTAAAGTATGGGATGAGGAGGATTCCATGATAATGTCCTGGCTATAGGATTCTATGGATCCCATGATCAGTGACACATGCATGTTTTTTTGTCACTGCAAAGGAGATTTGGGACTACAATCGTCGCACATACTCGAAGGCCCGTGATGCTGCTCAAGTGTACGAGATCAAGATCAAAACTGCAGCTGCTAAGCAAGGACATAAATCTGTCACAGAAGATGCAAACTTGCGGCAGAATTTGTGCCAAGAACTCGAACATTATCGAGGTTTTGAGATGAAATGCCCCAAGGATGCTGTCATCTTGAAGAAATTCATTGAAAAAGACCGTGTGTAAAATTTTTTGGCTGGGCTGAATGCTGAATTTGATCAAGTTAGGATCCAAATCCTTAGAAAAGAGGACACTCAGTCTCTAGAAGAGACAATCTCATTGATTCGAGCGGAAGAAAGTCGAAGTAGTGTTATGCTTGAACCACAAACCATGGACAGGTCAGCCTTATTAGCAAAAAATGATCATTAGGACAAAGGAAAAAGGGATCTATCTAAGCATTGTGGTAGAGAAAACTAGGGGAAGTAAAATAAGGACAACCTCTGGTGCACCCACTACAAGAAACCGAGGCACACAAAGGAGACATGTTGGAAAATACACGGTAAAACACCAGGCCGAGAATAGGGAAACCGTGGGGGACAGCAGAGGTCCCAAGCACATATGGTAGATCAGCCCAAAGTTGCGGAAAATTTAGGAATAAAGGAATTAAACAGTGAAGAATTTGAGAAGCTGAGAAGCTTGTTGGGGACTATTGAGAAACCTTCTAAGGCTTGTTCGTTGGCTCTTTCAGGTAAACCTTTACTCCCTATTTGCATGAATGCCTCAGAAAATCTTCATACCAATTCTTGGATAATAGACACGGGTGCCACAGACCATATGACACCCACATCGCAACTCTTTCACACTTATACCCCATGCCCAAGTAACACAAAGATTGCGGTGGCCAATGGCTCTCTAGTTACCATTGCAGGTTTCGGAGATATACACATCACACCTACCCTTATTCTAAAAAGGCTTCTCCATATTCCAAAACTATCGGCTAGCCTACTTTCTATTCAAAAGCTTACCCATGATCTTAAATGTTATGCTACTTTCTTTCCTTCTCACTGTGTTTTTCAGGATCAGGTCTCAAGAAGGAGGATTGGACTTGCTAAAGAAAGGGGTGGTATCTACCTCCTTGAATTGCCTCAAAGGGTTAGGAGCAACCTATCTTTGTCATTTCTCAATTCCTCAAATAAAGATACTGTTGATATACTAAACAATTGTATTTGGTGCACCGCCTTTGTTCATGTTCACAACCAACATAGAGACAAACTAGACCTCCGAGCCATCAAATGTGTCTTCCTCGGTTACTCACCTACTCAAAAGGGATACAAGTGTTACAATCCGTCATCTAGGAAATTTTATATCTCTATAGATGACACCTTCACAGAAAATACACCTTTTTTCTCCAAGTCCTCTATTCAAGGGGAGATTTCAATGATAGAAGATAGCACTTATGAGTCTTTTGAGCCACTTAAAACCCTTGACCTTCCTCCTACTCCAGCTCGTAGTGTTGAAACAACCGAGCCCTCTGAACAAATTACATCTGAGGTTCCCAATTCTACTACTGAACCTGTGTCATCATATGTCCCAACCAGTGTTACTCAGGTGTATTCAAGGAGGAAGGTCGTTCTAGAACTAACACAGGTCCAAGAATCCAACTCAGACTCTGGATATGAAATCATGGTGAGATCTGACTCACCTTTACATACACAATTTTTTGAACATATTGCTGTTAGGAAAGGAACTAGAGAATGCACCAAACAACCACTTTATCCTCTATCTCACCATGTTTCTGTTAAGCGCCTGTCACCAACCTACCAAAACTTCATTGTGAGTTTAAATACCATTATTATCCCTAACACCATTTCTAAGGCATTGTCAAAAAGGGAATGGAGGGATGCTATGAGCAAGGAGATGAATGCATTGGAAAAGAATAGAACATGGGAGATTGTTGATAAACCAAAAGGGAAAAACATTGTTGAGTGTAAGTGGATTTTCACACCTAAATATAAGGTTGATGGATCTCTTGAGAGATATAAAGCTAGATTGGTGGCCAAAGGATACACTCAAACCTATGGTATTGATTATCAAGAGACTTTTGCCCCAATTGCAAAGATGACCACTGTGAGAATTTTGTTATCATTGGCTGCCCACTTTAATTGGCACCTACTACAATATGATGTTAAGAATGCATTTCTCCATGGAGACTTAGATGAAGAAATCTATATGAACATCCCACCAAGATTTGAGGGAGACACGGGTAACAAAGATTGCAAGTTGAGGAAGGCCCTTTATGGGTTAAAACAATCTCCTAGAGCTTGGTTTGGGAGATTTGCAAAAGTCATGAGGGAGTCTG
>JANKYE010000002.1:27792610-27804965 GCA_032467995.1 Erythroxylum dillonii
ATATGTGTATATTGCTTGTTATAGAGGAGCAACTGGAACGTCAATCTCTAGACGTTGCCGAAACTTCCAGACGCTAGCTTAGGAGCGACTTATGAGTAACCTAGACAGTTTCTCTCAATTAATTGTTTGCTTTAAAAATATTTTTTTAATGATGATGTGAATGTGAATTGATTGTGTTGATGCTGGACAATGAAAGTCCAAGATTTGATGCATATATGTGATACTGAAGTGCTACTTGTATGTGAATTTGATAAAATACGTGAGACATGATATGATTGTTAAATGTCGGACCTAGTTTCGGAAGAAGAATGTGAACATGCATATGACTGCAAAAGTGATACTCAACATTATGTTGAATGCCGGACCACGGTCCGAAGAGGAATGTGAAATAGAATGTGAATCTGAAAGCATGTGATAGACTAAAATTATGTGAATATGATGCATTCCATTACATGAAGGCATGAAACATAAAGGCAGTTGTGACCGGAGTTGCCACCAAAAAAGAGCTTAAAGCTCATAATGTAAAAAAGAGCCTAGAGTTCATAAAGTGTATGAGAGCCAAAGACTCACCATGTAAAATGAGCCCTGTATCTCCAACGGACAAGAGACAGTTATAAATGAGCCCGGTATCTACAATACATATGAGACAGCTTAGGCACTCGGTCACAACAACGTAAAAAATGGAAAAAGAGTCACATAAGCATTTCATATACATTTTAATAAGTATGTTTGATTATTTGAAATGAAAAAAATGCCTTATTTGTAAGTGAGAATGTGGCATGTGATGAATTATGCTAAATGCAAAGATGTGAATTACATGTTATGTGTATTGATGTGTTGCATGAATTGAGTGAACCTTCGATGATGGTTACCTCATTGAGTTCGTAAAACTCATCCAAAATTTGTAAATATTTTTTAAGCTCAGAAGAGTACTCGTTAGGCAAATGAGAATATACCTACTGCATGCAATTAAGAGATAAAGATTGGGATCAGATTGCGTCTGCATTTGTAGTTTCTTATTTTTGTGTAAATTTGTATATTCTACGATTTCTGTACAATGTGCATTCAATTAGTTCTGTGTGTAATAACTGGTGAAAATTGGAAATACTTTGTAAACGAGATTGATCAGAGTGTAATGACAATTGTTATTTCGACTTTTATAAAATAAAAGTATGAGTTTGATTTGATTATTGATTTCCGCATATGCTTATGATTAATGAAATTTTTTTACTGAGTTTCAATTAATTTTGACTATTCTAGCATGTCACTCTTGTGGTGTACGTACTCGGATATCACTCAGAATGTCGGGTATGTGTCTTGCGAGAGTGGGGTGCTATAGCCTTGGCATAAAATGGTGTGTTATGTATGCTAGCCTGTGCTTCTATTACAATATAAAGAACCATTAAAGAGAGAAACTTCCCACCATTGATGGAATCAACAAATTCTTAATTATTCCTAATTATTGTGCTCTGGGTAAGGATGCCTTAGTAAATATTCTACACTTATTTTTCAAATGCCAATTCACTAATGTTCCTTAGAAATTGATATTTTCTAATGATTGGCATCAAATTGTTTTATGGAGCTCGGACATGATGAGCAAAAATGATGCAAGAACAAGTGAATCTTCTACAAGCACAATTCAAAATAAAAATAGTTTTTATAAGGAGATGCTATATATAATTAGATTTTATATCAGTCTCTTTAGAAGCAAAATTTAAGTGCCAACTTAAAGGCAATTTGTGGAATATCTAGTTACAGATTAGATAGTCCAATTTATAGTCCAAGCAATTTTTAGGAACATATTACCTTTAATGATTGGTTTTGTTTCTTATCCAGACCTTGATGGCCTTTGTACCCCTTTATTTCAATGTTGTTGACAGCTTGTAAGGCTTAATTCAATTTTTATATTCTTCAAAAACATATAGTAGGGAGAAACTCAGATACTTTCCTCTTAATGTTCAAGTGGTATTGGTTTAGTGGGAAGTAATTTTGGCATCTTGTTTAGTAATTTTTCACTCCACTACTAATAGCATTAACTATGGAAATTAAAGTAAACTAGTGTTAGATGTTAATTAAGTGTTAATAATAGCTTACTGATAGATGCATAATTGACCATATTTATATCTCATATTTGATGTATTTTTTGCTTGGTATGTTATACTTTTATTGTATATTTAGTACTTAATTTGCTCTAAGTGCATCTATAGTTATAATTGCCTTCATGGACCAAAAGAAGATGAATTCGGGTGAAATCATGGCATAAATTTTTTTTGAAGTAATTAGGAGATACCGGATCATATATGTGGCTATGTAAGTCTATCAAAATGCGTAATGTCACAATTTTTAGTATTTTTGGAATACACGATTTGATAGACGGTCGTGTATTAGACCATGTATGTCCCATAAACCTAGAATTTGCTATAAAAAGATATGATCGGAGGCAAAACAGGAGGGCAAACTTTCGGAGACAATTCCAGATGTGGAGATTGTTTAGAAGGAGCGATTTTGATTTAGAGAAGTGGAAAACACAAAGATATCATCGAAAGATCCATCAGAATATAAGATCAAACCTCAACTTTGCAAGAACATTTAATAGGAAATAGGAGATAAAGGAGGATTTATGATTATGAACTTTTTGTCTTCTATTCGTTTTTCTTTCTATTAATGTCTAATTTCATTTTCTATCACGTGTAACTAAACATCTTTAGTGTCTAGGTAAGATGAACACTATTTTGTGCTATAACATGCTATGATTCTCTTATTTAATGCAATTGTTGATTAATATATTGTGATTTAATTATGTGTTTAATATATGTTCAAATAAATTCAAAATATTAGTACATAATTTGATTTCATAATATAGAGATTAAGAAATCCTGTGCATGAATAGATCTATCATAACTGAAAAGAGTTGATTGTAAACCTAGAAATAGGTTGATATAAATCCTTTGGATTAGGGTCAAACCTAATAGCAGAATTCACAAATCGGTAAAGCAATCTTGGTACATTTAACCTAAATAATATCAGTTGATAATTCTAAGATTAGTTGTTAGTAGTCTCAAGTGAGTTATTAGCATACGATAGGAATTTCCACGGTATAATAGTTAATAAAACAATTAAATACTAAAAGGTAAATTATTTAAGGGTTTTAGGGGGATTTATAACGTAGACACTAATTTTTTATATTAATTGTTTTTTAAGTGACTTCTTTCATTTGTGTGTTTAATATTGCTGCCTACTTTATTTTAATTGTTTAAGTTTTAATTTCTTTATTAAAATTTAAAATGAATCCTTAGGCTAGATAATAGGAAAATGGTAATTACTAATAATCAATGTCTTCATGGGATCAACCTATACTTACTGGTGAAGTGCTGGTAGTGACATTAAGTATGAAGGGTTCCCACTTTGTCGAAGACAAACTGTTTAAGTCAACTAACGATTCAGAAAGTTTTGTTATTCCCCTTTTTATTAACATTTTTCATTAAAAAGGGCATTAATTCATGTGATTGGATTTGTTAATTTTATAAATTATTTCTTTATTATTATCTTGCAACAGGTGACTTACTTACAAGCTACAAGACCCTTATGTGGAGAAACGAGTGGAAGCAAGTCACTGATCATAGACCTAGGATGGGGGTAAAGGTGCGTGATACATCAAGCTAACGATGTTAAACAAGCACTAAATGGGAGGCAACCTATGAATTATGATATGTTTTATTTTAAATTTTACGTTATTTTTATTTTTATTTTTTGTATTTATTTACTTATTTATTTTTATTTTTATTTTCCTTTATCTTTTTATCCCCTTTTTTCTCAATATGTTGCAAGGATATTAGAATATCATATTGGATGGATCATAATTAGAAAATCTTTTGACTTGGGAAAGTACCACTTAACCTTCTTAATTATTCTATACGCTTATACCGTGTACTTTAAAGACAATGTACAACTTTAAGTATGGGGAAGGAGTTACTGTTTTTAATGATTTTCTTAAGCTTATTATAATCTTGGTTATTAAATTTCATGAACTAATATCTTAACTTAATTAAAATATATCCATCAATACTTTACTTCAATGTTGAATATTGATTTGAATTAATATGCAAAATGATGATATCTATAATAAAATTGCTTTTCTAAGTCATAAGTTTTAGTAGTCATTCAAATAATCAAATTGAATGAAAAATTGCATATTATTTATACACATAAATCCATCTTTTTCGTGAGCTTTAGAGCCCAAGAGCAAAAAATTTCAAAATTTTTCTCTTTTTATTCATTCATGTGTGTTATCATGTGTAATAGAATGATTTTAGAACTTGCTTTTTTTATACCTTTTGGTGGTCATATTCGCTAAATTAGAAGCAATGAAATGATAAAAGCACTTAGATCCAATAACTTGTTTAAGTATATTTCTTTGATAGTTACCATACCCATAATTTTATCCTTTAGGAATAACCAAGTTAAATCTTAGCCTGTATCATTGATTATAACCCACATATTAACCTTTATCCTAATTTCTTTGAAACATTTTTATTGTTTTAAACCCTGAAGGTTATTTACATTATTTACTTGTTTGAGACTTGAAATTCTTGAAAGGTCCATTATTTCTTTAATTATGGTACTGAACGCTAGAAAAATTGTTTTGAGTTGATTCAAAAATAAGTATGAAAAAGAAAAGAAGAAAAGTATAAGGTACAAATGAAGTTGTAATAAAAGGACCTCCGTATTTGTAAATAAGTTTCTTGTAATTTCTCTCTAGTAAATTTCCTTCAATTCGACCCTCTTCATTATCCTAACCATACCGTACCTAAGCCCCATTATAACCCGTATAAAGACCTTTCTATTTTTGTTTCTAGTTTATACATAAGTGGTCGAGATGTGATAAAATTGCAAGCATATAGTAAGAATTCTACTATGCTTCTGATTTCAATGAGTGAAGCTTGGTGAGGGTGTAAAGGTTTATGCTTCTGATTTCAATGCAATTATTGATGTGATTACTATTAATATGTATTTTGGAAGTTAATTTTAGGATAATTTGATTATAATTGTATGTTAATTTGATTTAATATGACATGATGATTTATAGTATGAATAGACAAGTTAAGATTAATGATGGATTGATATGGTAAAATTGATAATTTTGATTATAGTTTGCTTGAGAACAAGCAAAAGCTTAAGTGTGAGGGTGTTTGATAGATGCATAATTGACCATATTTATACCTCATATTTGATATATTTTTGCCTGATATTTTATATTTTTATTGTATATCTAGTACTTAATTTGCTCCAAGTACACTTATAGGCTATAATTGCCTTCATGAACCAAAAGAAGAAGAATTCGAGTAAAATCATAACATAAAATGAACATGGCCGTGTAAGTCTCTTAAGACGTGTAAAATCACTATTTTAAATGTTTTTGGAGATACATCGTTTGATACATGACCAATATGGAGATGATTATGATTCTGGTCTCTCCAAAGAGAGTTGAGCTCTTTGGGGATTTCTAATTTCACATATTACTCTACCAAAGTGGCTTTTAACCCACATTGTTTCAAACTAAAACTTTAGATAATCTCCTTTACTTTAGGATGTGTAGTTATAAGAATAGTACGTATGCTATTGGTCAAAGAACGATTACAAGAATATATAATATATGGACTTAAAAAGGGAAAAAAAGTA
Source organism: Erythroxylum dillonii (assembly GCA_032467995.1). Classification (NCBI taxonomy): domain Eukaryota; kingdom Viridiplantae; phylum Streptophyta; class Magnoliopsida; order Malpighiales; family Erythroxylaceae; genus Erythroxylum; species Erythroxylum dillonii. Next base: position 27,798,290 of record JANKYE010000002.1, read on the forward strand.
TCACGGATACGACTTTCCTTAGGGAGATTTGTTATTTCTACTACAATTTCTATTCCATTGGATAGGGTTCATTTGACAATAGAAGGAAGATTAGCTATATAAAGGGTTAAAGAAAGATGAACATAATCTATAGGTAATTCACTCATGATATAAGTAAAAGTCTCCTCAATTTCATTAATAATAATATAATCATCGTGTTTCCCAACAATTTTTACTTTTAACTTGCATTTTTGTATTTTAGTTTACATTATTGTACTATGTAGAGTTGTTATTTAAAAGTTGTTATCCCTTGCCTGGCTTGTAAAAGCAAGACTTCTCTTCCTTTGTAATCACGCTTTATTCAGAACAACAATAATGTGAAGTGTGTTATTTTAACTTGTGGCTTTCTTCTAAATTTTCTCTCTTGTAAGCTTGAATCTTAAATAATATAATTTCAGTCACACAAACGAATAAATATGCTCTATAGTTGACCCTTTTATGAGAATCTTGTATTTCATAAAGTTTTAAACTATAAATCCTATTTAAGGTCTAAATTATTCAGGAAAGGATTAGTCATTTTAGATTCCTAAGTACAGGACTTGAGAGATTTGATGCTCGTAAAGAAAAAGACTTGTATCTCGACTAGCATAACTAGAATCTAAGCTACAATCCATCTTTGCCTACTTGGTACAATTGAATTAAGTTGAAAACAAAATTAAAAAAGACAAATCTTCAAATTCTTCGGATGAAATAGAACTCTTAACCTAAATAATAATCTTTCGTAAAAGCTTTCTCACAAAATTATCACCTCATAACTTTTGATCTTCCAAAGTGAAATTAAGTAATAACTTTGATTGAATTTGCAACCGACAAAATACTGAAAATAAATTTCAGAAAATAGAAAATTGGAGTCATTCTTAACTATTTAATATTGGTACACATCCAAATATGTTATTTTCTAACATTTAAAAAAGCAGATACTGGGCAAAACATGTCTCATCGGCATCACTTGATCAAGCAAATGCGATGAAGAGAGACTACGATTATCAATTGAGAGTTGCTGCCTCAAATATCCTCTTTCTTGCGTTGGTTGACTGCAAGACGTAGAAAAAAGAACACAATTAACCTCCATAAGTGGTGAAGATGTGATAAAACTGCAAGCATATAGTAAGAGACTATGCACTGTTTGAGAATTTGATACTTTTCACCCTTAAGTGCATTAAGTGAAGCTTGGTGAGAGTGTAAAGGTTTATGCTTCTGATTTCAATGTGATTACTATTAATATGTATTTTGGAAGTTAATTCTAGGATAATTTGATTATAATTGTATGTTAATTTGATTCAATACGACCTGATTATTTATAGCATGAATGGACAAGTTAAGATTAATGATGGATTGATATGGTAAAATTGGTAATTTTGATTATAGTTTGCTTGAGGACAAGCAAAAGCTTAAGTGTGGGGATGTTTGATAGATGCATAATTGACCATAATTATACCTCATATTTGATATATTTTTGCTTGATATTTTATACTTTTATTGTATGTCTAGTACTTAATTTGCTTCAAGTACACTCATAGGCTATAATTGCTTTCATGAACTAAAAGGAGAAGAATTTGGGTAAAATTATGACAAAAAATGAACATGGCCGTGTAAGCCTCTCAAAATGTGTAAAGTCACGATTTTAAATGTTTTTGGAGATACGTGGTTTGATACACGACCAACATGGAGATGACTACGATTCTGGTTTCCCCAAAGAGAGTTGAGTTCTTTGGGGATTTCTAATTTCACATATTACTCTACCAATGTGGCTTTTAACCTACATTGTTTCAAACTGAAACTTTAGATAATCTCTTTTACTTTAGGATGATTAGTTATAAGAATAGTATGTATGCTCTTGGTCAAAGAACGATTACGAGAATATATAATAAACGAACTTAAAAAGGGAAAAGAAGTATCATGGATACGACTTTCCTTAGGGAGATTTGTTATTTCTACTAGAATTTCTATTCCATTGGACAAGTTTCATTTAACATTGGAAGGAAGATTAGCTATATGAAGGGTTGAAGAAAGATGAACATAATTTATAGTAATTCACTCTAAAAGTCTCCTCAATTTCATAAAGAATAATATAATCATCGTGTTTCCCAATAATTTTTACTTTTATCATGCATTTTTGTATTTTATTTTATATTATTGTACTATTTAGAGTTGTTATCCCTTGCTTGGCTTATAAAAGCAAGACTTCTCTTCCTTTGTAATAACACCTTATTCACAACAACAATAATATGAAGTGTGTTATTTTAACTTGCGACTTTCTTCTAAATTTTTTCTCTTTTGAAAGCTTGAATCTTAAATAATATAATTTCAATCATATAAACAAATAAATATGCTCTACAGTTGACCCTTTTATGAGAATCTTGTATATCAGAAAGTTTTAGATTATAAATCCTATTCAAGATCTAAGTTATACGGAGAAGGATTCGTCATTTTAGATTCCTAAATACAAGACTTGAGAGAGTTGATGCCTGTAAAGAAAAGGGCTTATATCTCGACTAGCATAACTAGAATCTAAGCTATACAATCCATCTTTGCCTACTTGAGAGAGTTGATGCCTATAAAGAAAAGGGCTTATATCTCGACTAGCATAACTAGAATCTAAGCTATACAATCCATCTTTGCCTACTTGAGAGAGTTGATGCCTATAAAGAAAAGGGCTTATATCTCGACTAGCATAACTAGAATCTAAGCTATACAATCCATCTTTGCCTACTTGGTACAATTGAATTTTGTGGCAGTCCAAATTAAAAAAGGCAATTCTTTAAATTCTTCGAAAATTTAACCGGAAATAGAACTCTCAACCTAAATAATAATCTCCCATAAAAGCTTTCCCACAAAATGATCACCTCATAACTTTTGATCTTCCAAAGTGAAATTAAGTAATAACTTTGATTGAATTTGCAACCGACAAAATACTGAAAATAAATTTCTGTTATAAATTTCAGAAAACAGAAAATTGGAGTCATTCTTACCTATTTAATATTGGTACACATCCAAATATGTTATTTTCTAACATTTAAAAAAGCAGATACTGGGCAAAACATGTCTCATCGGCATCACTTGATCAAGCAAATGCGACGGATAGAAACTACGATTATCAGTTGAGAGTTGCTCCCTCAAATATCCTCTTTCTTGCTTTGGTTGACTGCAAGACGCAGAAAAAAGAACACAATTAACCTCCAACTAAAAACTAAGAAGCTTATGGAGTGGAAACACTGAATAAAATAGAACCTGTGTCTGCCAATTTGTCAATGCAATTATCCCAGAAAGTACTATTAACTGCACCGTAGATCCTACGAGCACTCCAATCCAAAGGCCTTTTACTCCAAGTTGTAGAACAAATGCTAGTACAACAGACAGTGGAAGTCCAACAAGATAGTATGCCCCTACGTTGATGAAGGCCCCAATATGTTGCCATCCGCATCCACGGACAATTCCTGTTTCCATAGGATCAACTCTTTCACCGGATGCATACAGAGCTCTATCTCAGTGCTAATCGCAGTAAGATAACAAACTAACCAGCTAGGACAGCAAGCAAGCTATCCACTACAATAGAGTAAGAAAGCAATGGAGCCAATAGGGATACATATGACACAACTCCCTTGTCATTGCTGTATGCATATCCAAACACATTACGGCACAGGAAGAGAACTATGCTCACAATGGCTGCCTCTGCAAGTGAAACAACCAGAACGACTATAACAACTGTTTTAGCGGCCCATGGATTTCCAGCTCCTAAGTCATTTGAAACTCGAGCACTGCAAAATTGTGGTAATTATATGGGAGGTAAATAGAGAAACATAGCGCAGATACTTGTGTTCAACACTTACCTTGCAGCAGCACCAATCCCATTTTGTATCATGTAGTGTACAGATGTAGTTGAAAGGCTGAATACGGACTTTAAAACAATCAGAAGCATTTCTATTGAAGTGCCTGCTCAGCCAATATTCCAAGTATGAAGTAAAGAAAGATACCAAATAGACAGAACGGATGTTTGAAGCTCTGAATCAGGCAGGAGGCCAGAGAGAAATATTAGAATCTCAAAAGTCCACCACTCAAGGCTTTGATAATTTGCATGAAGAAATGAATTTGAAATGTGAGATACATTGAGTATCAAGAGCTAAAAAAATTTGAAGTTGTTAATTAAAAATATCATAAAAGTAAAATTTACCAAATCATTACTGCAGAAGGGACAGCAAAGCGGAAGAACTCCTTGATGCTTGAGACACAGTTGCCCCAGCATGGGCTGCGAGTTTTTTCACATGATGAAGAGTATCTCATGTATAAAGCAAGTAATATAACTATTAACCAATCTGAGACATCGTTGGCAAATGCTGCTCCCTTAACTCCCAGCTCCCACTTATAAATTAAAGTCCAAGAAATAGGCATGTGCAAACAAATGGCAACCAAAGTTATTGAGAGCATTGGGAGAATCAGACCCTGAATTAGAAAATAGCGAACTAGAGGATGCAGTATAGCAGCACAATATAAAACAGGTAGCATACAAATTGCATATTCACGTGCGACAATTGCGATATCAAGGTCTTGATCAAATAGTATCAACAGCTTGTCAATGAAGATCCACAAGATAGATATCACGAAACATATTGGAAAGAGTGATATTATAGCAGAATAGATGTATCCTCCAACATTTTGATATTGCTCTGCTCCATAAGCTTGCCCACAAAGAGTTTCGAGAGCTCCAGCCAGTCCATACTGCTAGATGCAATGTTGTGTATCAAATTATGATAGCACAGACAAGGAGATAAACTTATTACTTCAATCAAGACCTTTCAAAGTTAACACAGTTGCGAGTAAGTTATGGGTATAAAATAATACACTTAACAACGACATTTAAAGAAATACACTGGTTGGTTGATGGGACCTCTGTCAATTAAAGTGAAGTTCTGAATAGTTTCAGGAGAGATTATTCATAACTTGGCATCTCTAAATCAAACTCAGCCATAACAAACTGTTTAACCTTTTTTGCTGTCATTATGCCAAAGCAACCTCAATTAACTTATAAATTGATCACACACAGGCCTGTTTTCTGTGCTGCTTCTTTTTCCACGCTCCACAAATTTGTTTTCGGTTGTCATCTATATAAGTAAGTCTACTTCATCTCACAAAGTTGTAAAATTTATGTGACCCATTTGCTGGTGATTGATATCACTATAGCCTGGAATGAGCAACAGGAAAATAGCGAGGATTGGGAAGAGAGAACATTTTAGATAGATGATTGCCCGGCATTTGATGGCTTAGCCTTTTGAACACTCTTCACATACGGCTTGTTCCACGATTACTTGGAACAGCGATAAGTGTATTATTGCTCGAGCTTCCTATCCTCAATAAGAAAGGAAAGAGAAAAAAATCCATGTGCTATGTACTACTGTCACTTATTAAGATTCATCATAGCTAGAAATATTGTTAGCTACCAATATTAAACTAGCTCATCAGCCACTGCGTGGTAGAACGTGAAGTCAATAATTTCCACAAGGATATTTCAATATCTTAAAAACTTCCGAACAACTGGTACTTCCCAGAAATGGAATACAAAGGGTAATAAACAATCATCCACAAAAGAACAGTAAACTGAAAAGTAAAAAGAAAGGGAAAGTTTACCAGGAGGCTGATGCCGGTGACATTGCAGAAAGAGGAAGCTACTGCAACGCCAGAGAGAGCACGTTGACCCAGGTGACCAACCATCATAAGAGATATAACCTGTAAAAGATACATTGATACGGACACAGCCACCATAGGAACGGCCATGGCGCCGGTTTTCTTGAGCTCCGCCACAAAGGCATCTTTTGTGAGTACCCATGGCCTCTCTTCTGTCTCAGACAACAATCCTTGATGCTCCATGTTCCCTTCACTTGTTGCGCTTTTCACTTTGGAAAGAAACATAAATCGCCAAGAAAGCTGTCATCTCCTTCTGACGTAGCACACCTGCGTAAACATTGTACTTGCTATAACATTATTACCTTATTTGATTAGCGTGATTTTTTTGTTGGGAAAGTATTTTTTTTAATTTATATTATTACGTTTAGTTTATTCTTTTGAGTATTTAAAAAAGTAAAAACTTTCGTAATCTACAAAAAAATAGTTGTAATTTACATATGTACATAATATTCTTAAAATGTTTACATTACAGTTCAATCCTTGCTTCTAAAGAAAATGCAGTAATGTAGTAATTTTTATCTAATTATATAAATGTATTCGGTGTAATATGTAACTTTTTTTAATTTCTTATAAAGAGATTGACCGATTGATGAATTGTATCACATTTTGATATATGCATCTTCAAGTTCGGGTAGGCCTTTCACTGGAACAAAAGATTTGATTCCTTGTACCATGTACAAATTAATTTAGACTTAGAAGTCACGGTTAAACTAATATCTTACCATATGTATTGTTTTTGCGACCACTTCGTTTCATTTTACTACATGACATCCAATAGAACGCGATGTCACAGTGTTATTAGATTTATTGAAAATTATCATCTTGTGTAACTTATATGAATCTAATATTTATAATACTTGTATAGAATAACCAATAATATTTCAATTCCTAAAATGCTCATATACAAGCAAACAATATTGATTAAGCTATTAGACCAAACAATTTAAAGTTATAAATA
>JANKYE010000002.1:27832683-27844126 GCA_032467995.1 Erythroxylum dillonii
CTGTGGACACTAAATGAGCAAGAGTTTGAAACGTTCCCACGCTTTATGGAATAGCTCTCCCTTCACTGTGAGTGAAGGTAGCTATCTTTGTCCGCAACTCAGAAGTCTTCTGGTGGGAATATAACTTTCCTATGAATTTGTTGTACACGTCCTCCCAAGTAGTCAATAAACCGAGTGGAAGAGTCATCAGCTAGCCTTGGCTCGATCCTTCAACTTGTACGGGAAGCATCTCATCCTGAGTTGATCTTCATTTAGGCCATCCAACGAGAATGTCTAAAGAGTGATATAGAATCCTCAAATGAAGTTTAAAGGGTCTTCATTGGGAACTCTATAAAAAGATAGCAACATGTTGTAGTGGATGCTCTTTAATTCATAGTTTTTGATTGCCTCTACCAAATGTGTGCATGAAGTGGCATCATCAATTACCGGTTTGACATACTTCTTCATTATTGGCTGCCTTTCACCCATCTCTTGATCTTCTAGTTTGGCTCCCTCAAGATTGTCTTCAAAGTCCCTTAGAAGTCCTCTTTTTCGATGTATGCTAAAAGGAGCAAGTTTACCTTCCTGAGACCTCCTTCCTCGCATAAACCAAATAAAAACAATAGTGAGTTAATAAAAAATTACTAAAACAAATCAATGAAATAACACGACAAAAATGTATGCATGAATAGACAAAATAATCGACAAAACAATTCAAATTAAATTAAGTGCAAACATTAAACACCTCATCGACAATGGCACCAAACATTTGTTGTTTCCAAACAAGTTCTAAAAATACGTAAGCTATCCTACTCTTAAGTATACGAGGTAGTTGTAGTTAAGGTTGTCTCCCACGGAGGTGAAATTGATTCACTTAAATTAACCTTAGACAAAAATAAAAATAGATGCAATCCTAAACACTCTATCCTTATTTGTTGATGAAGGCTTTAACGGAAATCCCAAAATTAAAATGAAAAGTAAACAAAGTTAACTGGGAACAAAAACGAATAGATTAACCGAAGTGGAAAACTCTTGAAAATTAATTTCACTAATTTAATCTCCTATGCATGTCTAAGGGAAAATGGTTGGATAATTGTCTTACTAAAATTACCAATTGGGTTCTACAATCAATTTAAAAAACAAACTAATCTAACTTTCATATTCGACAAGTTTGTCATCAAAATTAATTATTAAACCCAACTAATAATTACCACTTAAGTTAATATATTTATAATTCTTAACCTAAACATCAATAGTTTCTCGTTCAATATTAAACTTCTTCTCTCAATCCTTTGTTTAATACCAAAATGGTGCAAAGTTTGAACGTGATGTTACATCCATTTAGTTCAGAAATTACAACAATATAAGATAACAACACAGTCCCTCAATCATGCATATTCGACTAAAATAGCTAGCTCAAGAAAAAGAGATCAGCCTATCATGGAAGTAACAAGATTTATCATATTCAAATACTTCAATCCCATCTTTATCAGTATAAGAGAAGTATTTAAGTAATAAACCAAGTAAATAACCAAATGAACTATCAAAAGCTAACAGAGTATAAGTCTATCAACTAATACAGGAGTAAGTTCAGTAAAAAAAACAGAGAAATAATAAATAGAATAAGCAAACGAGTGTTCGAATGAGGGAGTTATGGTGATCTCCATCCACTCTCAAGCTTCCTGCATTGGCTCTTACCTTCTGCTTCTGCTTTGTTCTCACCCAAATGGTTGACTGCTCACGCTGCTTCCTTTCACTGCTCTTTCTCTCTTTTGCCTTCTTAGACGAAACTCTTCTTTGCTAATCCACCTCCCACTCTATTATTTTTGTTTCCCTGAATGAGTCTCTGTCCAGAGTGTAAAATGTGGAATATGGAATGTAGTGTGTTGAATGTGTGTGCTTGTGAGAATGTGTGTGCTGCCACCCTCCTCTTTAGCTTTCTATTTGTAGTTTCATTTTAGGTCTAGGTTTTTGAGTTGTCCCTCCTGCATATGAAAATTAATAATTTTTTAATTAAAGGAAAAATTTGTGACAAGAGTGAGTATGGAACTCACAAGTGCGACTCATTGTCACCCCCGTGCAGCCATGATCATGGCGGTGACATGTTAAATCACGGTGTCACCACCGTGACTTAACATGTCACAAAAAGCTTGTCACGATGGTGACACTTTTTTTATTTTTTCTTTTCGTTTCATGCAAAATTTACGTCAACTTTCCTTTCAACCTTCTTGAAAAATTCACAAAATAGTCCAATTAACATTCATGCAATATTCACACAATTTTCACTCAATTTATCTCACATTTGGATTAAAACACAAGAATTTGTAACCAAAATCAAGATATGAAGTCAATTAAAAGAAATAGAAACTAGTCACAACATAAATGACCCAAAGAAGCAGAAATTGGTATTTGATTATATAATTCGATCATCATCTCAAATTATATAATCAAGTTAGGGAGCTCATTTTGTTAAAAAATCTTAACCAAAATTGCAACTCAAGCATTGTCTCTTCGTTGCATATAGAGCGAAACACTTACTATCATATTTACTCATCTAGTTTTTTGTCTCTAATACTTGCCTTGTAATGCAAGGTTATCAAGGGTACTCCCCTACGTCCTATATTTGTTTCGTAAAACTTGCAATTTTTATTATTTAATTCCATTTCCTTATTAAAAAAATCAAATTGATAAGGAAGGACTCCATTTTCCTTATAACATTTTTCAGCTGTTGTACTTATGCATTATGGAGAGAAAGGGATAATAGATTTCGTAAAGGAGCACGTATAGATCAATATGCTTTCACAGAGAAAACCATCCACTGGATTGGGGAGGTACTAATGGTTTGTAAGAACCATCCACTGGATTGGGGAGGTACTAATGGTTTGTAAGAATTATAAAGAAGCAAGAGCTAAGTTAAAAACTTCTTGGAATTCGATTTGATCATTAAGACAGTATAGTTACTACAAAGTTACTACAAGCTATAGGCTTAAATTATCACCATTTGTATAGTTGGGTTTAATCATTTTTTTCTTAATTTTTTCTAAGCTACAATATAGCTAGTACCTTGGTTATGTTTATCTTATGTGCTTTTATATGACCAACTTTGCTAAGCCTTAAGCTTCGCCTATTTATATATTTAAGTTTATTTTCAAGAGAAGACATAGGTTTCTCTCTTGTAGTTTAATTTTTTTATAAATCTAATCTTTTAAATTATCAAAAAGAATTCTTATGATTTTCAATTTTCTAGAAATATACATTCTCTTAGATTTTTATTAAAAAAATAAAGGTAAAACACATTTGATATGAATATCATGCATAAATAAATCAAATATTGTTGACATGATGACTCAACATAGATCTTATATCTAACTTGGACCAATTAAATATGATTCATGGAGCCACATCGAGTTTAGTTTGAAAGATGTAAAAATACTTTGATAAGAGATTTGTAACTATACATGTAAAAATATTGAGAATGTTGGATGAAGTTAGATTTTTTAAAACCTAATGTTTTATATAACTTTAACAAAAATTTTAAATTTGGAAATAACTTTAAAATTTCCATTATTTTAAAAAATATTCATTAAAAATTGAAATAGTTAAACACAAATAAGAAAACTAAATTATTATTATTTGATAAAGAAATTTAGTATTATAACTTTCCTTTAGTCCTTATGCCCTGATTGATACTAAACTAGAATCCAAGTTTGGGAAGCAACCTCTCTACTAATTAGGTGTAAGACTATGTAATAATAGACCTTATCAGGCTCCACGTTTCAGCAAAATTCTTACTGAATACTGTTATTGTTAAAGATTGACCTAACACAAATTAACTGAGAGTGCATTTTCTTTCATTAATAAATGAGTTGTGTAGATATGCATTAAATGAAAAATAACTTGTTTTAAATGACTAGAAATGGAGTCAAACCTTCACTTCTCTTGATCCTTCCAAGACGTAATTTATTTTGGCTCTTGAACTCTACGGTTATGTTTGATTGGACGTAAGGTTTTTAATAGAATGAAATGATTTATAATGGAATATAATGTAAATAGGTATAATATTAGAAAATTATTGTTTAAAAAGGATGAAATGGTTCATAATGTAACATAGTAAAATATTGTTTATCATTTTATATTCTATTTTTATTGCTTAGGATTGAATGAGATATAATGTAAAGCCTCTCTTTCATCCTATTTTATTATATTATAAATCCTTCTCCTAAACGATGGAATAATATTTCATCCCATCATATTCCATTAATAACCACCCAACCAAATATAGCTTAAGTCAAGAGTTATTAACAAATTCATTTTAAGGGGTGATTTCTATTCAAGGATAATTTACTATTAGGCAATGTTTATATCTGGCTCTTTAACTCTACGTCAAGACTTACCAAGTTTGATTAACAAGATCCGCTTAACGGGTGATTTCTATTCAAGGATAATTCACTATTAGGCAACAAATTCAGCTTAACGGGTGATTTCTATTCAAGGATAATTTATTATTAGTACAACTTCAATTTTAAGAGATGTTGCATGTGAAGAAGAAATTGTTTGAAACTTACCCTCTAATTATCTGATTGTAAGGCCACATCGACGAAAATGACATCAAATAGTAAGCATGTGAAGAAGAATTGGTGAGCTCAACTGGTCCTTTTCAAATCCACTATTATTCTATCCTCCTCCAGCCTTCTATGTAGAGACCGAGTTTACATATCTTTGGAATCTACTAGTAGAAAAAAGGAGAAGAAAGGCATTAACACTCTTCAATGGAGTAGACAAATGCTCCTAGGGTAAGGCATCCAACCTAAACTTGGCATAGTTATTACTTTGCATAACAAACACCAATGCTTTAGTTTTTAATTTTTCAATTTAATTTACTTTAATAACCCTTATAAGCTGACTTTTTTTTTTTTTTTCACTTTCTAACACCCGTTTGCGACTACAAAAATGAACATGATAGCAGAGAGTTACATTGGCAAACCAGTTAGGTTAAAACAAAGGTGCTTTAAGTCGTTCCCAACCATGAAAACTATTTTCTATATATTGTGTGGCGTTTTGTAGGTCAAGTAACTCATATACTCAGTCACAGCAGAGCAGAAAATCATAACGCCCGAACTAAAGGTGACAACTATTGAGACACAGCTTCAAGAGGGATAATCCTGAGTGACCTTAAGAGTAGTTCAACTAGTTTTCACTGGTCATAAATGTACATGGCGTGCTATCATTTGATCTAAACATACAGATATGTATGATCACTGATAATCTCACAATGATGGCATTCCATCATCCAATTTCTGTATAAAAATAGCAAGTGGATCACACGCATCATAGCGAGTAAGAACTAAGCTGCTCAGCAATTTTACATGCAAAACTTGACAGTTGGACAACCAACACATTGGAGTTCATAGGAAGTAAACTATGCAACCAACACAACCTTTCTGCTCAATCAACAATATCCAACAATAAGTAATGCCAGAAAAGAAGCAGGTTGGGTGGAATGTAGAGATTTTCATCCCATGGAAATCAAGCATCTACTCAGCCTTACATAAGCTGAGCAATTTCAAAAGTTCAGTGCAGGATCATGTCAAAGTTCATAAAGTTTCTAGAATGATTCCTCGTGTTCCTGAAGCTCTGCCTACAAATTCAACAGTCGAATAATAAATTACTTGGCAGGTTAAATAAGAAGGTAATGCACTGTTAGTTTGAGTTGATCTTTTAGAAAACACAGGTCATCCTTATTGGAGTCCATTTCATTTAGCAAGGTATCTTACATCAGTAAAGATGCAACCACCTTCAAGTAATACCAATATAAAATTGATGCAGCATCCTGATTAAAGTGAAAACTTATAGTGAGAAAAGAAAACGAAGTCTGTGTATCTTACCAATTTCAGCCTGATCTTTGAGATTTCACAGTGTCTTCTATTTGCAAAAAACTTAAGCGACTGAGAGCAATACCAGCCAGGTCCAGGAAAGTGCAGAGATAGAGCGAGAAAGAACATAAAAAGGTATTATAAGTTCATTCAGGAGTCAAATATCCAACTCGTGAATATATTTACTGGCGAAATAAAATCAGAATCAGAAAACAATCCACTTACTCCAATTCTCTGCAGGTTAAGTGATCTTTGCAATGCTTTCCTTTTAGTTAAGAGATTCAAGGCAAGATGCCAAGGAGGCCTTTTGTAGTTTTTCCCACGGTACAACAAAATAGCATGACCTTTTCCAAGCTTATCCACTGAGACTAGAATTCCACCACTTTCAGCTTCCAGCATCTTTGCAGTGCAAATGACCTGTGCAATATTTCTCTGCATTGTAATGACCTTAACCACTTCCCGGAACTTCCAGTGTTGATGTAAACCTTCAATAACACCACTGAAAACCCCACGTCGACCTGAAACAAAGAAGAGACAGATATTTGTTAACCTACTCACATATAAATTGAGGAACAAAAACTATTTTGTAACAAAGTAACATAAAGGTTACAGTCAAATCAAGCATTTTACAGATCAACCCAAAATGTTAACTCAGAAGACAAGTCAATCAGGTACTTAATAGCTCAGGAGACATCTGCAGGGGATAAAAGAGACAGGGAGGAGGGAGGAGGGAGGAGGGGAAAGAAAAGAATAATCTACCTAGAAGAATAAACAGAATCAGAAGACAAAAAACAAAGGCTTTACTGCTAATAAGCTATAAAGTACCAAGAACTAAGCAACTATGCATCTTAAGTCCAATTTTGCGCAAGCATTCCCTTTCCTCTTGTGTAATCATTTCCTGGTCTGCATCATGTACAGCAGGTATCCACACATTATTTAGCTTCGATAACTGCCTTTGCGACTTCTCTATCTTTCTTTGAAGCTGAAAGAACAGTGATCAACGTTCTCCAGATGCAAACTTTTAATTATTCTAAAAACAAAATAGGGTCCACAAACATGATGATGGTTTAAGGAGGTTAAATGGATCTTACAAGGAAAAGCCTGCGTTCTTCGAATCTCAGTTCTCCTTCTAATTTTCTCTTTTCAGCTTCTAATTGAAGTTTTGATTCAGCACTTCCTTTTTCTTGTTCTCTGAATTTGCTCTCGAGATCTTCAAATTCACACAATGTTCCTACTTTGCTAGGTCGTACCAATGGTTCATCAGCAAAAGAGAATATCTCTAACGCTTTCAGTCGCGCACTTTCTTCATTCAGTTCAAACCTTTTAAGCTCAATTTCTCTGTGGGTAATCTGTTGCATGACTTTGCAGGGAAGAAAGTCTTTGCCTCTATAAAGTATTATAAAATATTTGTTCCGAAGTAAAAGAACCCCCCCTGTAAGGTACTGCACTCAGGACATTGCTGTCAAAATATATGTTTGAAATCTCATGCAACAGGCTAGATAATTAGGCATGGCACAACATACTTAAGGAATGGAAACCATCCACTGGACCTTTCAAACATCAATGTTTCGCACTACAGCATTAAACAAGGGTGCTCTCTTGCTAAGATCAGACAAACATAACAGCATCAACATTTAGTGAAGTTGACATTTACCACCATAATTTTTGGAGCTGTAAAATTTGAAATCAAGGCAATTAAATAACTCTAAGCACTATTCAGTCAAAAGATCACTGCAGTGAAAAAAAAAAAACTAAGTTGGTAGCCTATTCAGTCAAAAGATCACTACACTAAAAGTAAATAACTAAGTTGGTAGGATAACTTTGTAAATATCTAGGTATAAAATCAAATCCAGCTGCTCATATTCAAAAGACATTTTCATGTTTACTATGGTTGCAAATAAACTTGCCTTGAGCTCATGTCCCATTTGCTCATTATTAGTGTTTGGAATTCCCCACTTTACAGCTATCTTAGCAATAGGGCTTTTTTCCCAAAGTTTCAAGATAGCAGCGGCTAGGCCATGAAGTCGTCTGTTCCTTCCTTCAGGAGATATAAGAAATCTATCAAGAAGTTGCAACAAGAAAAAGCTTCAACAGAAATGCAAGTCTCTGCAGATATCATTATTCCTGATTGCGTGGAAATCTTAACATAGTAACTGTAAAATTTAATGTTTATGTGTTTAACAGATCCATTCTTCTCATACCATATCTCTACAGTTGGTTAAGCGATTTGTAGAATGATAGTCATATTATTTGCTATTCCCTTCTTGTTTTAACCTGTGGAATTACTGTTTCCACATGTCAGATGTTTATAACGGGCCAACTTGTCACTGCAGAGAAACATTGGCATAAAAGGATTGGAGATGGAAAAATTAGTACCAAGAGCAAAATGAGTGGGTAGAGAAAAAGCAAGCTTTCTCAAGTATGTCAGTTCATCATCTTTCAGCTTAGGAATAACATCAGGAGGGCAACGCCTTGGAGGAGGCCTAAATCCAGGGACCACAGCTGGAAGTAAATCTGCATCAACTGGCAATGGTTTCCTCATCCACCAGTCAACAAAACGCGGTCCTAGGCCTTCCAATAATCTATCAGTTTCCCTCTCAAAGAGAGACCCATTAATTGATAGAACATCTTTATCTTCTTCACCGTTTCCAGTTGAAATGGACTCCAGTGCTCCATCTTTGATGGAAACACTTCCATGGACAGTAACTACATTAGAACTCTCCATCAACGAATAATTGTGTCTTCTATAAATAACATGAACATCTTTCCGAGTCCAAACAACCAAGCCTCCAGTCTTCATCTGATTACAAAGCAAAGCAATAAGGGACTTCATACAGACGATAAACTTAATAAGGAAACAGTAATCTCCATAAATGCAACATCAAAGAAAAACATAGTACAAAAAACTTATGTTTTCCATAATCTCCCTTGCAATTACAAAACAAACCTATTTACTCTCAAGGATCTAGATAAGCGCTTTAAACCCGTGTAAGATTTGTTTGTAAGGGTTTTGAACCCCATCACCCCAAATATAAAGCTTGTCTGCAAAGGGTTAGTCATAATGGCTTTTTCCATCCATGTTTCTTGTGTGTAAAAAGAAAATAATTCAGTTCTTTATTGACAGATACCCAGTAAGATTAATGCACAGATAGTGATAATCTACATCTCAGCTTTCTTCTTGTTAAAAGAATTATAATCCTACTCTGAATTGAAAGTTTGAAATAAGTAAAAACCTACTTAGCTCATTCTAATAACGTAATAGTTCAGAACCATCAGACTAATAGCTTTAGAATACAGCTTTAAGAGTAAAAAAGGCACATCAGCTATTATTGATAATCTGACACCGGCATATACTGAACAAATACTTATGCAAGCAATGCAATCATGATTAAATTTCCGATCACTCTCTTCTGCTGTGGAAACATATCAAGAACATGAATAAGACCAAGTAAGCAATTCATATACCTCGAGAATTTCCCTCGCTCTATCCATATTTCGACACAGAGGGAGATCAAATTTAACCATAGCAAGCTCGCTACTTTTCCAAGCCAATTTTATCTCATCAACTACACTTTCTGTCACTCCCGCTTTTTTCACGTTGACCCATTTCCTCATCCTTCTAGCCTCCGTTCTCAATTCCCTGAGTAACTCAGGGTCAAGCTTCAATTCAGCTTCAGTGACTAACCTTTCCTTCTTCATTCTCGTATACACAGCTTTATCTTTCCTAACCCACGGAAAATTCCGACCAACCACTACATCATTGTCTGCTCCGATCCCATTCAAGCTCTCTCCAACATGAACTTCCCCACAACTCTCTTGGGTATCGACTAAAACTTGTTTTGGTTCGAGTTTTTCGATTCTCTTAACAATCTTTGCGATTGCTTTCTTACCCCTGAGCCCACTTTCCTTGCGCAACAGAGCCTTATCGGCCTTTTCTTGATTATCATTCTTTAAAGGGCTAGTGTTTCTGGGTTTTAACGGGTTGAGGAGCTCATGGGGTTGGAGAAGAATGGGACCCTTCATCCATGGAGGTGAGGGGGCTTTAATGGG
This sequence comes from Erythroxylum dillonii, assembly GCA_032467995.1. Taxonomy (NCBI): domain Eukaryota; kingdom Viridiplantae; phylum Streptophyta; class Magnoliopsida; order Malpighiales; family Erythroxylaceae; genus Erythroxylum; species Erythroxylum dillonii. The sequence continues at coordinate 27,842,586 of JANKYE010000002.1, forward strand.
AGCATTGGAATGTGATTTGGGGTATGGGGATGGGAGACTGAGATGTGTAGTTTTTGTTGGACTGTGAGCGTTGCTTACGGTAAAACAAGCGTTGGTTGTTACGTTTGTAGCTTTTGTTGTTGTGTTTAAGGATGTCGGGATTGTGGGGAGGAAGAGCGCGGAAGGCATGAGTGTGTGGTGCTGGTGGCTGTTCTACCTTCTACCGATTATTTGGAAAGAAGAAACTGATTCCTGTTGATCCTTTGTCAAAGTTCGTTAAAGCAGAAAACACTACCACGAACCCAAGGCGCACGTGTGTTAGGACTTAGGAGGGGCTGGCTTAAGTGAGGTATAAAATTTCGAATTAGTTTAAATATAAATGATTTAAAAATACCTTTTCATAATTAGGACCCTTTTAAAATATCTCGTAAAAAAAACATTAACACAATTATACAAGATGGATACTTTTATTATTTCTTTTTATTTTCTATCTTTAGATAGTTTCTTTCGTTTCAGTTGTTTTAGTGCGTTTGTTTCGACAATTTTTCAAAGTTTTTAGAATTTGATTATAATCTTCAATACCTATTAAATCTCGTACAAACGCAAAATTTAATAGTACGTGACCTTACTTTTATCTGAATAGATAGATTGTTTTTGATTCTATAGGATTAATGCGATCATTAATTTCGGTAGAATTTATAAATGATCTTTGTAGCAACAATCAATTACTTTGAACATGAGTTATGTACAGATTTAGTTCAAACAAAGTATGCCCCTCAAATTGTTTTGTATATCAAAGATCTAACCAGCCAGAACAAAGCAATGGGGCTCAGGACATGACCTATCATAGACAGAAGTTACCAAACGTGAGTATGCCTCCCGAATGAGTATTTACTTCAACTTCTCGCTTGCATCTTCTTCAGGATGACGTAGAGTTCCAAGCATCCAGTCCATCCATATGGTGTAGTGACCATAGTTATGGCGGTATGTAGTATGGTGAATGGTGTGGTAGCCTGCACCCATTACAGGCCATATTTTCGCATGGATGCAATCATGAATATTTGCTGTCCATATGGCCTCGACGAATATGAGACCTATATGTGTTCTAAAATGGGTCGGTATAAAGAAAAGAACCATCACATGCGGTGCTGCTTGTAGTATCCCATCCATTGGGTGAAATGCCAAACCTGAAGTAAAATGAAGGGCTCAGAGAAAATTTAGCAGTTGACAGGCTCATTGTTAACCAATCAATTGAAAAAGACAAGAATGACTACTTGTAAACAAATAACAACGAGCTTTTGTTTGGATGGAAGGAAAGCAAGAGAAAAGAAAGGAAGATAATTATATTTCTCTTAGTTTCTATTGTTTGGATAAAAATAAACAAAGGGAAAGGGAGAGAATAGAGAGGAATAAGAGAGAAATTTGGACCAAAAGTATTTCCCACCAAATTGGTGGGAAAGGAGGGAAAATTCAAGATAAGATAAGATAAGTCTAATATAAGTAAATTATCATTGTATCCTTATTAAATCTAACAAGTAAAGATAAACAAGTTCTATAATCAA
>JANKYE010000002.1:27939340-27954123 GCA_032467995.1 Erythroxylum dillonii
TGATAAAATGATTTGAGCATGAAATGAATATGTGCTTTGTTTGGGCAAGAGAGGAACGTTTCGTTAGTCACGTGCACTTCGACGTATAGCCTTCTCCCGGCTGCCCGCTTGAGGCCACGAGATCCTGAGAAAAATCGGACTCATTTCGTTCACGGTATAAACTTCAGTTTATCCGTTTTGTTCCACGGAACTCTCGAGCCATTTTTTTGTGCATTGCATTTTTGTATAGTCATGAGTAGTGCATAATTGAGTGTGGTGTGATGATATTTGAATTATGAGTTGAGATTTAGATTGTAAAATTGTTTGAAAAATTTGAGAACGAAGCGTTTTATGAATTCATTATGATTTTTATACGACAGATGGACATTTCAATAGTTTTGCTTATTCTTCGTTATAAACTTGTTACCCACGAGCTTTAAGCTCACCCCCATTTTTTCGTCCCCACCTTCAGGTGTTGAGTAAGAGATGGAGTGAAAGAGAGTCAAGGCATCACTTCCAATTTGCTTATGCTGTATTTTGAGTTAGTTTTGGAAAACATAAGGCTTTAGTCGCATTTAAGGATTTCTAGTTCATGTAACTTTTGTCTTTTGAGCTTTTGGATTCTTGTTGTAATTATGGCTTGGAGTGCCTTTAGAGCTTGTAAAACTCTATTCTTTGACGTTAAGGAATTATGAATTATGCATGGATGACGTCGAGTGGAATTATGAGTTTATGTATGGATAAGGTTGAATTGAAATTCTGTATACTTGAGGCAATTATCGATTTGACATAATTATTTTGATTGTGAATTGTTGTTATATATATAATTATTTAAGTGAAATGTGTTATGGAAAAGGAATACAGAAATAGTACGAGACTTTATTCTTTAGATTACGCTCATGTTTGTGCGATGGTTAGATTCCGGGAACAGAATCCAACACTTATAGTACTAACCACCATAAGGATATACTTCTCTACTAATTGATTATTGATAAATGATCTTAGCATTTGAGGATTTGCTTTGCTTGAAACTGAGGTTCCAATTATATTCTTGAAGAAATCAATTCATGTCTCTTTTTATTCCTTTTAATTAGAAAATAAAATATCCTTTTATTTGAGTGGTGAGGCAATGATATTGATGTTTCTCTTTGCTAGAATTGGAAAGGAATTTAGAGTTTTTATCTCCATTTTTTAATCTAATTTACTCTCAACCTCTATTTAATTAGGGAGTTATGGTTGGCTAAAGCATCTATATAGTCTCTCAAAGCCTTCTTTTTTTTTTACTTAGTAAAGTGCTATCTCCCGAATGTTTTTCCACTTCCTCTTGGATGCCAATGAGAGAGTTCTTAAAGGAAATAACTTTTTTTAAGGTACAATTCTCTCCTTTTAATCTTTTTAACAATTAGAGTTCCATTTTAGCCTTTTCAGATTTTCTCAAACACACAAAATCTAGGATTGTGATTGATATAGCTCTAGCAACAGCCTCCAAGAAACCCTCATTCTTCCCTATTATTAACTATAAAGGGATAGTGCCTCCTCTTTCTCACAAATATATCTTGAATAATCGCATGAGAATGATTAGAGAATAGAGGTTCTTTAAAAATAGCTTTACTCTATAAAAAGCTTGAGAGCCATTCCTTATACATTAAGGATCTATTCAATTTCTTTATAATATTCCAGTTTAAAGATTTTTGTTATTCCACATAATGAATGCTCCCTCCAATTTCAGGTTATTGACTCCTATCCTCTTCTTGCATTCTTAAAGATTAGAAGTGAAGTTCTTTAAACCAAAATTCCCTTCAGCTTTGAATCAACACCTAATGCTATTAAAGTTGTAAATTATAAGACAAAGGTCATTAATATGAGAATACAAAGTCTCTAAAGTAGTATATATATTTGCTTCCTTTAAAAAGTGAAGTTTGAACCATACACTACAAAAACAATTTCCTTTATGTTCTCCTATGTGAACTAAAACTTAATATGGATTAATTGATTAGAACTATGTAATTTTTGAACATGAACTAATCTATTATCAAAAGAAATCGTAACTTTCCTATAATGGTGATGGTGATGATTAGATAGTATGGTCCATTTTTTCCTAAGAATTTCATTACAAAATCCTTTCCTTGCTTAGATTTAATTTTAAAATACATATCATCATTGGTTTATTAACAACAGATAAACATATTTTTGAGGGGATATTTAAACCCCTTTCATTTTAAATGATTATCGACATGATGCAGGGTTAGAGAGTTTGAAGCCTCTCGATTTACTCTTTCTATTTGATTTCCTGTTATTAATCACTGTGTATTCTCATTATCAATGGCATCCAAATTCATATAAGCCTAGCGTTCTATAAGAGAAAAGAGATTATTGCTACTTTAAGAAATTTTCATTTTCATTACCCTCAGATAGAATTTGTGCATTTAGATTATTTTCCTCTGTAACTTTTGTTGCCATTGTAGCATTTTTCCCATTAGTTGCACATTTGGATCTTGAATCGCTCTGTTACTAACTTCAATTATTTTGTTTTTCTTAGGAATTAATCTTATGTCACATTCTTTTTCACTTTTAATGCTTGTCTCCATAATTTCCAATATACAGAACATCTTAACCTTGTTACTAGCTTGATGCATATATCAAAATTGGTTGATTCTAGATGATTAATTAGCTTACTTAAGCTTAACATAGTTACCTTTAACAAACATTTTACCTGTAACAACCCATTTTTCCCCCTGGTCCTTGAGAGAAGGTTTTCATAGACCACACTAACTATATCTTATATAAGTATTTCATTATCACTTATCTAAGAATGGGAATGACTTCATGTAGCTCCTTTATCATATCTCACACTTTTACAAATTTTATTGTATCCAACTCTACTTTGAGATACAATTTCATCCGTGTTTATAAGATTCCTAGTGTAACTAGCTAACATTCTTAAATCCTTGGTGGACCTATACTCTAATAGAACCTCATAAAAATTTATCCATAAAGGCATATTAGTTTGCTTCATGTTTTCTACCTTTAAACCTAGTTTTCAAACTTTTAACAGGAAAGGAATGTTTTGGTTATGTCATGGACCTATCCTCAACATCTCTAAAGCATTGTTATTGGACTCAAAATTAAAGATCAATAGGTTATTCTTAGAAAGTAGTACCTCTAAAGACCCCTATTTCTCAAAAGTTTCATAGCCTAAACAATTATCAATAGGATTGTAGGGTGTTTTTTTTATGACCAAACCTACAAGAGTGAAGTCCTAGACTTTGGCTTCTTATTTGAACACTTGAAGTTCTAAGCTACCATTCTTTTTCCATCAACCATCTAGAGCGCCACCATTTGTTTCCCTTATTATTTGTCTCCAACTAGTGCTTGGTTTGATAATTACAATTTGGGGAATCATAAGAGAGTGAGAGATAGGAGAGCGGTAGGAAAGATTAAAAGGAAAGGGTAAAAATGATGTTTCATTTGAAGGATCTAGGCTTTTTTCTCTAAACTTTGAAGCCATGAGCTAAAAGAGGAAAAAGCTAGAATAGACAAAACGAAGATTTAAAAAAGTGTTGATATAAATGAAAAATGAAAGAGCAGGAACTTGAAATAAAGCAAGTTAAAAGATAAGAATGCCCTTTTAACCTTAAAAAAAGACCAAAAGATGCCTTCCTTCCTATGGTAATTTAGATCATGAAATGTAAAATAAAAAAGCAAGAACTAAAGGAAAGCAACATGAGAAGTAAGGGGAAAGGATAGAAGCCAAAATAGAACATAATGAGAAACAACAGGATGGGAAGAAGGACACCTCACAAACAAGAAAACTCTAATAACAACCCTCCCATTAAAACTCTTCCTTCAAGTTTGACCATTAAAAATTAATCATATATCTATTTCCATTACATAAACTTAAATAAATATATTGTATATGTTGCAAGAGGTCATATCATTCACATTTCTAAAATTTTAACCTTTTCAATTTAATCCTGATTCTTTTAATAGTACAAATATAGTAAGGATAATGAGATATATTTTAGAAATATCTTTACTGCAATCCTTGTCACCATCTTTACCCTCTAGCTTACCTTTGTATGAATCTTCCTTTACTATATGACCTTTTTATTTTTATATATTATGCAACTTGATGTATGTTTTAGCATAAGTGTATAGTTTAGTTGTATCTAACACAAGTGAATACAAGTTAATCCTATAAGGAATGTTGCTTAATTACCAACTACTAATAAATTCAATAAGTTAGACCATGATTATGATTGATTAAATAAGAAAATAAATATTAAACCTAAATAATAAAACAAAACTATGATCAACAATAAATTAATATTTGAATAAATTAGATTTAGGTTAGATGTTCCCTAGGATGTTACTATATTTAACCTCACTTTGATTTGATGAATGATTATAGTTTCTTGGAAAATTAAAAACCTTTAACTTGGATTATATTCTCTCTCAAGATATACAACGCCTATTCTTAGATTAATCAATTGAAATCCCTTTCGAACTAAGATAAATGAACAAGGCAATAATTTATTATGCAAATCTTTGAAAAGGTTTTCCTCTAACTTAGATTCCAACTTTTTCTCAAATAGTTCACACTTAACACTCTTTAAAACGTTTTGATCTAATCACACATCGCATCTCATAAATCTTGATGCATGAATCAATTACAAAAGCTTCTAGTTTTGTTCTTTCAATTTAATCAATTATAAAAACATGAATAGATCTCAAGAAAATTAGATATTCATTAAATCAAAGAATTAATCAAAAAATATTACATCCTAGGGTTTATCCTACCTAAGTACATATCAAAGTTAGTTTATAACTAGACAAAGAACAACAATTATAAAATAGGAAAAAATATAAAAAATATATCATTATTCTTGAATCTTAAAACTTTAGAGAATCATGTTGGATTTTTGTATATCTTTAAATTTTTTTCTTTTCCTTAAAAAGGCATAATCATAACATGAAATGAGATATTAATTAAATTATTTATCAAGTTCTTTGAAAAATGTAAAACATAAGCAAAATGCTATGAAAATTTTTACTAAAAATAATGCACATCTACTATAGATCAATCACCCTCACACTTAAGCAATTCCTTATCATTAAGCAAACCAATTCCTTCATTCAAACTCAAATACAAAAAAATTCCTAGAAAAATGTTAAACAAATCAAACATAACTATGAAGATTCTTCATTACTCATTTAACAATAAGGATCATCAAAATGCTAAGTAACTAACTACATGCATTATTTCACAAATTTATTCTTAATTCATTTTATGATTCCTCAAACATCATATATGAACTAAAATGATCATATCTAAGATAAAATGATTTAGATCTTTAATAAATTCACACCACTTATTCATAAAACATAATTTTAAACAAAATAAGAGAATTATAAGCTTATTTGAAAAGTCACCTGGCCTTTTCACACTAACTCACTATCTTAAATGGCAACTACTACCATTCTTTAAGTTCAACCTTCTAATTGGTAGGAAGCTAACACAGTGAAATTATTTATACTCTTTAATTCATAATATTTTAAAGATAATGAAAATTCATTAAAAATCACAATTACTTGATGCATGTGCAATTTGCAAGAAAAAAATATTGTAATGTTCATCAAGTATTCATTCTCTAAATATATCCTTAGAGTCGTACTATTGATATTCAATCTTATTTGTCTTTATGGAATAAGAAGGAGATGAATTAGGGTGAAGATGAACAAAAAATGATATAAATGAAGTTATTGCAACTTATATAGTCATGTATGGGACTGTATAACTCACTAAAAGCCTAGAGGAGTGTTAAAAATTAGTTTCAACCTCTTCTATAACATACATGGCTATATGTGGGCTTACATGGTATGTAGCTCACTAAAACTATGCAATTTCACAAAATTAGGCAAAAATGACACATATGGTCACCTATACATCCATATAGCTAATTATTTATGTCTTATAACCCTAATTTTTGTTATAAAAGGACATTTAAGCAGCCAAACAAGTTATAAAGGGTTTTAAAAGCACAAAAATGGGCATAATACTTACCTCTTTGAGATCTATAGAGAGATAACCTTCTTCATTTTGGTTCAAAAGGGAAATTGAGGCAAAGAACAAATTTGGGCATCTCTTCATCTTGTAGCGTTGTTCTATCTTTAGAAATTTTTTATGTTATTCTTTGCTTAATGTTTTAAGTAATCATGTATGAATTATTAATGTTCTCATTCTCAATAGATTATTATGTATAGATCCACTTCCAGAATCTAGATTACAGTAATTAATCATTATTAGGCAAATTAATGTAGGACAAGCAAAGATAAAAGCTTGTGGTATATATGTAATTGCAAACCATCCAATAAATGGGTGTCCAACTCTACAAAATGGAAGCGTAGTATGTCAATGCTACAAGGGGAAAATTTTCAATCAACACAACCGATATTCCTATAGTTATCACTCAAGCTGGAGAGATTAAACATGAGTTATAGAGGAAATAGGTAGCAAAACTACTTTCCAAATAGGCCATACGGTGCATAACAATTTCTATCTAAACCACAAGCCCCCTCCTTTAACTCAGGTATGCTATTGGAAGATATAGTTAAATCTCTTGCAACTAACACCTTACAATTCCAATAAGATGTTCAGCAGTTTCAACAAGAGACTAAATCTAACTTTCAAAAGAAAAAAATCTAGCATTTAAAACCTAGAGAACCAAATGTGTCGAATGGCAATGACTATCAACTGTTTAGAAGCCTAAAAGGGAGAAAAACTATTATTACAACTTGAGACAATTATAAAAAATTTTATTGCAGTTATCTTGAGGATTGGTAGGAAGCTTGAGGATCCTGAACGAATTACACAAAGGATGGCTAGTGAAATCAAAATAAAGAAGGAACTTAAAGGAGAAAGGGATATATCTTCTAGCTCAAAGGTAAATGCTGAATTCCCAATTGCTATTAAGACTAATCCTCTACCTTTCCCTTGTAGGTTAGCATAGTCAAAAAAGGAGGATAAGGATAAGGAGATCTGGGAAACCTTTCAAAAGGTCGAGGTGAATATCCTACTATTAGATGTGATTAAGCAAGTGTCTAAGTATGCAAAATTCCTTAGAAAATTGTGTTCCAAAAAAAGAAAGTTAAGAGGCAATGAAATGACTAGAATGGGTGAAACTATTTTAGCGATCTTCAAAAAGAAAATACCCCTAAATGTAAGGACCTAGACATGTTTACTATTTCTTGCAACATTGGTAACACTGAGATTAGACAGGCCATGTTAGATTTAGGAACATTAATTATTGTTATGCCTCGTTACATGTATGCTTCTTTAAATTTAGGCCTATTAAAAGAAACTAGTGTTATCTTACAATTGGCTTATTATACTAACACTTAAGCAGATGGGGTGATTGAGGATGTGCTTGTACAAGTAAATGAACTAATCTTTCTTGGTGATTTTTATGTGATTGATATGAATGAAGAAACTTTCTATAATCTAATACCTATCTTACTAGGAATACCTTTTCTTAACACAACGTAAACTAAGATGGGTGTCCACAAGAGTAAACTTATGATGGAATTTGATGAGGAAGTTATTCATTTTAATATTTTTGACGTTAATAAGCACCCCTAAAATGTCCATTTTGTTTTTGCAATTAATATGATTCATCCTTCAGTACAAGAAGATTATGATGGAAGCATACAAATAAACAAGAAGCATCTTTTACAAAAGAGAAGACCAAAGATTTTAATGTCTCCAGAAAAAGCTTTATCACTAGTCAAAAAGTACTTTATTGTGGTAGATATAAACTATTTTTCCATAAATTACGTCTTTATTAGGTTGATCATTTGTGATTACTAATGTCTCTCCCTATGGTACAGTAGAGATTAAAAGTCTAAAATAGTAAAGATATTATATGTCAGTGGTCATTGACTCAAGCCTTACCCTGAAGATGGTTAAGTGGAAAACACAGAAGCTGTGACCTTTAAGGATCAACATTTCATCACATGATGAGGAAAACATAGAGTCGAAGAAATGACAATAAACAAAGGCATTGCTTGAGGGGTAACCTAAGGGAATTTTGTTCCTTTTCCCTTTCCATTACATTTTTTCATTTGTTGTTTTTGTTGAACGCTCCATTTCTTACATGTAATGTTACATTATATACGATATAAGTTTTAAGTGTGGGGGGTGGCAATCTTATTGATCATCTGTGTTTTTAAGTTTGTTTGTTTCTTATTTATTTTTAAGTTAAAACTAAAAAAAAAACATGTTCTCTTTTTCTATTGCTTTTAGGACTATATAGTTATAATTAAAAGGTAGAATCAACTAAAATTTTCATGGAAACTTGGGCATGTATTTTTACTTTGGTGATTGATCAATGTACGTTATTTTTAGAAGAACAGTGACTAATGGGTAGATATAAGCCAGTAATATTTTGAGCCTTTTATCATTCTCATTGTTTATTTTTCATATGTGACCTTCATAACATATACATCTTAACTTTGCTTTGATTTTCTATTGGAGATCACATTTTTATAACATGCATTAATATGAAAATGATATATGCATTTTTTGTGTTACAAGCTATATTATCCAAATAGCCTACTTATTGATATGTTTTTCATTTTGTTAAGCTCCTTTGAGCTTTATTAACTTTTGCTTTTTGTGCTAACCACAATACATGCCTTTAACCTAACCAAATGTCTTACCCAAGCTATAAAGTTAGTGGGTCATTTATTATTGTTAATGTTTGTGGATACGTAAAAGCATAAGTGTGGGGTTGTGCCTATAAGCGGGTTGGTTATAATTGATGAAATGCAATTTTATCTATAATCAACGAATTCCATTATTGATGTAGTTTCTTTCAATTTTTTAAGAAAAAGAAAAAAGAAAAAAGAAAATGAAAGAATAAAAAAGAAAAGAAGTTAGCCAGGAGGAAAATCATTTGTTTTGCAAAGTAATTAATGTTAGTTTTCCTCCTAAAGTTGTATGGAATGGGTGTTTTGATTATAATGCAAATGAGGGAATGTTGTTTTGAAGGACCACTCCTTATGGTTATAATGTATTGGTTATCATTTATTAGGTGACTATATTCAATCCTCATGGGATCGATATCAAATGTACTATAATATATGAATCGTATACTTATGGCATAGAATAAATAAACCAAACAAGTTTTTGGTGCCATTATTTCATATTGCAATTTTGGCATCTTATCTAATCAAATTCTTTTGATTTAAGGAGTTTGATACTTTGTTTTCTTGTGTGATTGCAAGTGAATGAACACCAGAATCACAAGGAACACAAACAAATTAGGAGATACATTGATTTCTTACGTCACCAAACATTAAAGAGAAATTCAAAAAGCAAAGTGCCAAGAAACTATAAATAAACAAACGATAGAAAAAGGAAATCAAAGAGGACAACAAAAGAACCTTATAGATTTCATAAGGTTAGGTTTAATGCAAATCAATAGGACCATAAAATTGCCCATCTTAGCCAACAACATCTAGATAAGGCTAACCTTATTAAATATGCTACAAAACTATTTATAGTTTTATAGATTTTTAATGCAGACCCTAATGCACAATTCAAAATTTTCTTGGAGATATGTGACACTTTTAGATACAATAAGTTGTCTAAGGATGCTAAAAAGATGAGTTTATTCCTTTTTACATTAAAGGATCGAGTTAAGGTATAGTTGAACTCTTTCAACCCTGAGAATGTCACAAATTGGGAGCAATTAGTACATTCCATTTTGGCGAAGTATTTTCCATTGATGGAGACCACAAGAATCATTAAGCAGATCACAAACTTTTAGCAGAGTGATGGAGAGTCCTATATAAAGCATGGTAGCAATTTGAAAAATTACAATAACTATCCACACCATAACTAAATTCTTATTATAAACATTCTAAAATGGAGTTAATACACGTACAAGAGGGACTATAGATGTAAAAGCTAGTGGTTCTTTGATGAGAAAGACAATTGATGTTGCATATGATTTCTTAGAAGAAATGTTGAACAATAGTTACGTATGGACAACAAAGAGAGGCAAGCAACATATTTTCAAAGACTAGAAGAGAGTTGTGGTTTCAATGACAGCCATGTAAGCTTAGATGTCTGCCTTTGCTAAGCAATTGAGCAACTTACAAGCCTCTTCTTCTAACCTAATAAAGGCAATGCAACATAAACGTGGGTTATGTAGGCAATTAAGCCACATAGTAACTGATTTTTTTTAATGGATAACAATGGTATAAAATAAGTCAATTTCATGGGAGATGAAAAAAAGGGGAGGTAACAATCCATACTCTAAGACATATAATCATGGGTGGAAGATTAACCTAAATTTTTCTTGGATAAATAATGCAGGAAATACACGAGAGCATAAGGTCCACCAAGTTTTAAGCAGGATAGGCTTGGATACTTAGAGTTAAAGAAGGAAATTTTAATACGCATGCTAAGCTCTAAGTTCAATAACCAAGATGAAAGTCAAAAGAGGATGGAAGCCAAATGTAATCAAATAATGAAGAACCACTCCCCTTCTGTTCATAACTTGGAGGTTCAAGTTAGGTAACTTACTAATGCATTGCAAAAAAATTTTAAAGAGTCACCTAAGCAATATAGAATCAAATCCATAGGACCAATTGAAAGCCATCACACTTAGGAGTGGGAAATAGTTGGAAGAACCATTTAAAAAGTAAGTGGAATCCAACTACTTTTTATGTGCCACCATGACACATAAAAGAGGAGGATATATATAGCCAAGAAAAAGAGGAGGATAAAAATGAAGAGAAAAATTACGTGCCACCATGACAATATACTCCAAAAATTCAATTCCTACAAAGGTTAAAGAAAACCTAATTTGATGCACAATTTGCCATTCTTAAAAAAGTTGAAGAAGTTACAGATCACCAAATCCTTTATAGAGGCATTGGAAAACATTCACAAGTATGCCAAATTCCTTAAGGACATCTAACTAACAACCATACTTGGGGGGCAACAAAACGGTGTCATTGATGGAGAGTTGTAACTCTGTAATTACCAGCCACATCCTCTCAAAGTTAAAAAAAAACTAGGGAGTTTTACTTTTCTTTGTGTAGTTGGTAATCTTGAATTATTCAAATGTTTATATAACTTAGAGGCTAGCATTAACTTAATGTCTTTGTCCATTTTTAGGAAATTAGGACTAGAAGACATAAAGCCAACATATATGGTTATCTAGGTGGCAGACCAATCGATCAAGAAACTGTTTGGAGTGGTGGAGGCTATATTAGTCAATGTAGACAAGTTTATCATCTTAATAGACTTTGTTTTGTAGATTTTGAGGCAGATCAGAAATATTTGCTAATTGTTGGGAGCCTATTTATGAACATTGAAAGAGCATTGATTGATGTGCTTGATTAAAAATTAGTTCTTAGGGTTGTTGATGAGAAGGTAGAGTTTAATATGAGCAAAAAATCAAAGAATCCAGTAAAGGGGAATGCCAGCATGAAAATTGATATGGTTAATAAATACATAAAAGAGCTAGAGGAGCGTTATAAAGAAGAATTTAGTGTTTGGGAAGTTGGAGATGAAGAAGACTGAGAAAAGGAGGATTTAGGTATTCAATTAAAGCAAGAGATCTTAGTAAGAACGAAAGCACCTATGCCACCCTCTGTTGACACTAGTAAGGAATAATAATAAAAGTGGTAAATTAAATTAGAAAGGGAATGAGAGCTATGAGATGGAAAATTTTTAATATAGGAAGCATGAATCCTAATGTGATGACGCATAAGACCTTAACATTAAAAAAAAAAGAGTTGGTTGAAAAATATACATAGTTAGGTTTTTCATAATTTTATCTTTGTTATTTTTATGTTTTATGTTTATTTGGTAGAGAGTTGATTGTTGGAAGTTCATGGTATAAAGGGTGTCAAAGTTCCTTCTTCAATGCCATCACCACTGATATCCATATAAGTATTCTTGCCTTTGTTTTATTTCCTTTTATGTTTGTTTGTTATATTTGTTATATATGTTGTTTTTAGTTGATTAGCTTGGCATTATGTGAACAATTGGTTACAAGATGTGCGCATTGTGTGAATACGATGATGCATGAAATTGAATAGAATTTGCTTACCTTTGAATATGGTCATTTAAATTTTAAAAACTTAAGTGTCTTTGGGATGAATATACATATTGATTAGGACATGGAACCAAGTCTTTCACTTTATGACATTTGTTTATATACCCTTATAATTACATTCACTTAAATTTGTAGGCATCATTAGTAACCTTTCATGTAATGGATTAACTAAGAAGAAATAAAGTAGACTAAAAAATTGAGTTAAATAAAATAACTATTACGTTATCCCCTTTTAAGGAAATTAGGTTAAGAATTGAGCAGGTATCAAGTTGAGAGTTGTGATATAGCTGAGTAACCAGGGGCATTCATGTTATAATGTTTGTCTTCACATTAAAAGGCTAGAATAACACTCCAACCCTATTAAACAAAAAACATAACTTAGTTGAGTAAACGGGGGCCATTTATGACAAGGTGATTAACTTCACATCAAAAGACTAGGTGATTGTTAAAAAATAATTGCAATAAAATTAAACCTATTGAGCTTTTAAACTATCAATAATTTTCATGAAAGGATTCTTAATGATAGTTTACCACTTTATTTGATCAATAATAATGAGTGCAAGGTTACAAGTTTCATAGGTGCATGAATAGGGTGACAATATTTTGGTTGATATGTGTTTTAAATTCAAACAACTTAAACATGAAAGGAATAAGTTAGTGTGTTGGAATATTCTGGGTGGTTATTGTTTGAGATTAGGTTAATTCTATGAGATTTGATGCCATTAAACCATTATTATAATGTTGTATGATTATATGTTTGTGTGTTTTGTTTGTTTTATGGTTTTATTTTTTCTTAGGGACAAGCAAATATTTAAATGTGAGGTTGTTTAATAAACGATTAATTAATTATATTTATAAACCTATATTTAATATGTCTTGCCTATTATTTGAGAATCTTATGGAATTTTTGGTACTTATTCCGCTTCAAGTGTGTTTTTAGTTAACAATGGCCTTTATACACCAAAAGGAGAAGAATTAAGGTGAAATCGTGAAATGGAATGAAAGAATTACGAAACTATGGACTTACATAGTTGTTTATAGTGACCGTGTAAGTCATTGTAAACGTATGGGGCTTCGAAGACTCTATGCCTATGTGAAGATACATGCCTAGGTATGTTGACATATAAGATCGTGTATGTGCTTGTGTAAACTTTTGTGATTGTGTAAGTCATGATTTAAAATGCATTATCACCTACATGGCTATAGCCTTCATACTATACTTTGATAGCAAAACTAGGTTTTTCAAGGCACTAAGAAACTTTATTACTCTACTCAATAGTTATTATATAAAAAAAATACCTATCATATGATAAGAGACTTTAATTGATATATTCAATGGCTAACAACCTTTATACATACTATGGTAGCCCTTAATGACCCAAGAGGGGTAATGAATTAGGTGTTTTAAAAAATTGATTAATCTTTTACAAACAATGTACATAATTAACAATAATCAATATAAATAAGAATGGGTAAATGGCTTAACATAAATTAATAAAAAATTAAATAATATTTTAAATAGGTAAGGGGAAAAAGAATGAAAATCAATTTATCGTTTTTCAACAAACAACTCTTTCCTACATGAAGAATAAACTTAATACAATATTTTCTCAGTAAATTGGAATCCTTTTATAACTTTCTTCTAAAGTGGAAAGAAGCCTATATATCTTTTAGATTAACCCCAAGTAAATTAATATAATGCCCAATTAAATATTACAACTCAAAATACCTTAATTTATCATTTGATAACTTCAAAAGGCTCTCAAACACAAATATAAGGGAGTGATGCTCAAATGATTGAAAAACACTTAGAAATGTGTGAATAAGACACTCAAACACTTCCTTATACTAAAAATAATGAGAAGACATCTATTTATAATTTTTTAGGAAACCTACTAGCTATTCAAGCTAAGAACTAGCCATTACTTTGGCTATTTGTAGAGTTCTTATCGACTAGTGTAGCATATTAATTGACTAGTGTGCACTAAATGCATATATTCACTAGTCATTGAGAGACTGGTTGATCAATAGGTATAATGGTTAATATACAGTAAAACCTCTATAAATTAATATTGTTGGGATCATGATATTTATTATTTTATCGAGTTATTAATTAACTGATAAATTAATATTTATTAATTTAAAGAGATTTTTGTAATTGATTGAAGTTAAAATTTGATTACATCAAAAAGCATTATATCTTAGAAAAATTCATGTTTCATATTCGCGTCTAGAACTCTTCACAATTTTTTGGTGCAGTTCGACAACACAACACCAGAAATTTTGGATGAAATAAGAAAAGTTAGAGATGAGCTCCAACTAGACTAAAATTTTAAGAAAAAAAACAAACAACACTAGCATCATATTTTACTAAATTGTCTTAGTTATATTTGTGTAAGTTTATATAATTTTTAATTTATGATATTAATGGGACCCTATATTTACATAGGGGTATTTTAAAAATATATTATCTTATTATCTTATCGAAATTTGTTAGATTTTCAACTGGCCCAAGTTGAGACCGGAGAAAAATATTATCTTACAGAGTTTACTAATTTACTGAGCATCAATTTAAAGAAGTTTGATTGAGCCCAAGTTTATCATATAAATTGGCTACACTTTCATGGCTGTTAATGTACTTTTTGACTCTTAATTCGTGATTTTGTGCTT
>JANKYE010000002.1:27977707-27991617 GCA_032467995.1 Erythroxylum dillonii
CCAACAAAAATTGTATAGGTGACTTTGGGATTTTTTTGACAAATGATTTTGAAAATTTAGAGACAAATTGGAGTAAAAATCGATGAAGATTGAATTAATTAATTGAGAAATTGCATAAAGACTTAGAATTTGGACAAGTGTTTAACTCTTAAACACAAGTTCTTTTAAACTTAAAAGATCCATCTACTGTTTGTTCTTGTCTTAAAATATCTTCTTCTAGATTTTCCTTCACCTTCTATAAGCTTCATTTCTTTAAGAGATTTCTCATCCTCACAATGCAAGCCTTGCTCTCATCTTCCGCTTGCTATCTCTTTTTGCTATCACCTTCACTATCACTAAAATACCTAACCCTACAACCATAAACTGTTGATGATCGAGTATTATCGGAAGGCTAGGGTTTACGTGATGCCGAAGGGTTTGGAGCTTTAGACAAGTAAGCATTTTATGTTTTTTCATTATTGTATAAGATGAAACATGCATCATGTTAGTTAGACGTTGAAGTTATAAAACTAAAAAGTACATGTGTTGAAAACGTGAGTGAAAAACCAAAGTATACAACATGTGTTGATTTTTTTTCAGAATTGATGATAAAAATGTTATGAGGTGGTGTTAAAATGAATTTTACAGTTGAAAGATCAACTAAATGGTGAATAAAAAGAGTGCAAAAAATTTTGGAGTTATGAAAGATGGTTGCTCTGTTTTGGTTACTGTTGAGATACGCGTATAATGGCCATCTGCATAAATACTGTACAAATAACATGAAAAATCTAGATATAATGTTAGCTCATAATTGATGATTATTTTGTGAACAAATAGTGTAGAAATGATTTTTAGAGGTAAAAGAGCAATGAAAATGTGTATGAGATTAGTGTAGGAATTTATAAAAGATGATATTCAGATTTGCTCTGTTTCTCTTCGTTGTGAGTGTATGCTTATATGTGAATATGTGAGTGTTTGTAGAGATGACCAAAAGAAGGAATTTGGAGTTGAAGAATAGTTGTATGATGATGGTATGAGATAAGAAAGATTGTTAAAATGCTAGTTAGAGGAATAAATTAAGAGAAAGCAAAAAATGACAATGTAGGAAAATGACAGTGAAGAAAGAGTAGAGAGTGGTGAAATGCGTGAATGACTTTTCTTCTATTTTTGAAGATTTTGAGAATTTTGAGTAAACCTGCATATTTAGGTATACTGTGAATATGTTGTGAATGAGTTGAATGGAAATGGAGTAGAAAGAGTAAAAATGAAATTGAAGTGCCGCATTTAGTGAAAGATGAGTTAGAGAAGTTGGTTTAGAACAAAAGAAAGAAAAGAGAAAAAGGGGTAAAAATGTGGTCTAAAAATTCCATGATTAAACTATATTGATCTAGAAAGATTTTGGCAAAATTGTCTTCATGAAAGTTGTAGATCTTTCTTTTAGCTTTTTATTAATGTAAAGTTTGATTTTTTTGGAGTTTTGGAATGAAAGGTACGGAGGTTTGAAGAGATGGTGTGCGACTGGGAAGGTTTCAATCATGCTCTATTTCTCACTGGATGTCAAGATCGCAACAAAATGTGATTGCAACTTCGTTAGTTGATGGACAAAATCGTGATCATGCTTATTTGCAAAATCAACAATGCACGATCATGACTTTGAAGGTTGAGGGCTGATGCAACATCCTTTGATCTTTTCGGCTATATCTCCTTTGTCTGACCTCCAAATGACACGAGACTTAAACCAATGGACTCGTAACACATTGCTCTACCTTTCCACCAAAAATCACAGCAATCTAAAATCAATTGAGAGAGATAGAGTGAACAATGTGGGATGGGTTTGACATGGAGTGTTCAAAACAATTTTGTCTTTATCTGTCATAGCCGTGACTTTTCTCCCTCACACCTATGACTTTTCTCCCCCACACCCATGAGTTTAATTGCTAGACTCATGTTTATTTGTCACATCAAGTCACTATGCTCTCCAATAGTAACCGTGACTAGATTTTGTTCTGAACACTTGAGAGAAATTGCAAACTGAACAGTCTTGTTTCTTTTGTCCATAACTTCTTCTCTAGACATCCAATTGAGATGATCTTTGATTTGAGTAAACTAGAGACATAGGACTACAAATCATCTGAAGAAGTTGAATTCTAATTCAGTCTTTAAGACTTTCAATTTCTGGATGGAAGTTGAGTATGGTCTACTGTTTCAAGATGAGAATAGTCCGAAATGATTTGGAGACTAACTTTCAAAATACTAAACCAAATTGAATGATTTTAGTGTCATTAAAAACTTAAGACTATGTAGAACAAGTTTCTAGAAAAAGTGTTGCCAAATTACTTCATTTTCTAGGTCAGAAAGGATATGTAATGTTGACAAAAAATGATAATTCTGAAAAAATCTGAATGTGACCAAGGGAGAAAGGAATTGTAATTATAATGGCTTTATTGAGATATAAACCTTAAGTATAAATGATAATTAAGTGAATTTGATATTGGATTGAGTATGTGATTTGAATAATGGAAAAATACCTGGAAAATGATTTTATTATCATATTTTATTTATTTATTTATGTTAATATGATAAGTCCTTGATTAAATTTATACAGTTGCTATCATAATGGAGATTATGATAATAAGAGTCAATTCTTTAGAGTTTAATCTAAAAGTGTTATTAATTATAGGATCATCAAATAAGGACTTTAATGATCCGGTTAGATCAATATATATGTAATAGTATCTATTGGATGGATATTAGTAGATCTCATTTACTAAGTTACATATATAGATGATGCATATGGAGATATGATCATTGAGCTGACCAAATTGAGAATTCCTAATGGTTAATATTACTTATGAACTGTCAAGTGGGATATTCTCATAAGGATTTAAATGTATATTTTCCTTTGACCTGAGATGATCATAGTAATCAATAGGTCACTTATTACGTTTTGATGTTAGACACCTTGTGAGTAAAAATGCTAGTTGAATGATCATTGGATATAATTAAGTGCCTATCTGATTAATGGTGAGTCAAGATGGGATCCATCGACTCTAGGTAATGAGTTTGAGTTATATGTTGTCATTGATCTTAATGGTTGTTTCAAGACCTTGGCCAGGACGATTGAATGAGTGAAGAAAAGGAGTTTTCTAAGTCATTCAGCAATCATTAATGATCGACATGTAATATAGTTGGTTATCTAATAGGGTTTGACAATTAAACCATACCTTAGGCGAATCCGGAGTTGTAATGATGGAAGGTAATCATACATTATCCTTAACCAGGTCCTATCTTTGTAAGGTTGTTATTTCACACTATCCGGTCATCGAGGAGTGTTGTTAGACGTCAACCTTGATTAGTAATTAATTGAATTAATTACTACTAGCTTAGTGAAGAACCTATGTGGTCACACACTTACAAGTGTAATATTTTTTGTTTATGGCTATATAATTTATTATGAGATAATTTCTTAAACAATCTATATGGCATATTATTATATTTTTTGCTAACTCAGAAAATATAATTAATATTGGAAATTCTCTTGTATAAAATAAATGAATAAAATAAAATAGTTTTATTTTATTTCATTTTATAAATAATTATTATTATTTATCATTCAAAAAAAGGAAAGAAAGATAAAAAAGGGAGTCGGTGTTTTGGACTTGGTGGTTTTGTTTTTGGTTTTAACATTTAAAACTAAAACAAAATGAAAAATTATTAAGTTTAGAAAACGTTGGGACTTGAAATAGTAATGTTATAATATTACTTACAGAGAAAAGAGTTGTTGAATATACACTCTTTCATTTTTTCGTTTGACTAGATATGAAAATTAGTAAAGAGTAAGAGATACTTTTTGTTTTTTTGTATGTTGGAAAGAAATCTTAAAGATAGAAATATTCTTTGATTTTCATTCTCTGTACGTAAAAAAATGAACAAGAGAAAAGTTTGAGAAAATTGTTTTCTCTATTTTTGAAGAAAGGGTTCTTCAAATTTAACCATAGCCATATCAAGTGTTGAAAGCGGGACATATTTCTCGGTGTAGAGTTTATAGAGACTTCGTATTTTTGAAGTTCTGTATCTATTAACCCTCGCATTCTAGGTATTCATTTTTGTTTGTTCTTATTATTAGAATGTTTGTTAAACGCAATAGATGCATATAGGATTGCAATTTTTTTATTTCCGTTGCGTTTGCGATCCTTCATCGATAATGTCGTTAATTGATGAATATGTTTCTTGTAAGAGACATTCAAAGGAATTCTCTATGGTCTTTATAAGAGACTTTCAAAACTACCTACTAGTTCCTTGGATTATAGCTAGTGATTGCAACTCTATAATTTTCAAATCTGAAGCAAAGGGAAATGCAGTTAAGGAATTTCAATAACGATTTAAAACTGTGTAAAGTAGCTAGGTGTAACTGATCTCAAACAAGAAGGATATTTTTCTCATGACGTAATAAACAAAAGAATACTTGATTTATTTGAAAAAAATAGGATACGGCTTTTGTTAATGGGAACTGGCTTCTTCAACTTGCCATCAGTAAGGCTATCTTCTTGGACCCTCTTCTTAGATCATATCCCGCTTCTCCTTGATTTATTACCTAGGTCTTTTACCTATAATCCTTTTAGATTTAATAATTATCTTGTTAAAGTGGATGGGTTTAATGATGCAATCAGGAGGGGTTTATTAATTCAAGTTTCTAGCTCTAGACAATTTGTTTGCTACCAAAAACTAAAAGCAATTGAAGCTGAATTGAAGAAATTGAAAGCTTTTCACTCCCCTAGCAATCAAAATGATATTGATGTTGCTAAGGAAAGGCTAGTTGCAACTCAATTTTTACTCTCTTAACCCCAATGATTTGAATCTTCTTACGAAGGAAAAGTTGGAGCTTAACTACTATCTAAGAGTTATCGAGGATCACTCTTCACTTATCCAACAAAGGGCTCAGATTAATAAGCTTGCGAAAGGGGATAGAACTTTCAAGTTCTTTTTCAATTCCCTATCTAACAGAAGGAATACCAATAAAATATGCTCGATTATCAATGTGGATGGGAGAATCTTTATTGATCAACCAAGTATGTTAAAGGAGGCTGTCAAATCCTATAAAGGGCTTCTAGGTTTTGACCTAGACTTTTCTACCTCTTTGGACTCTCTCCAAGATATTATTATCAATAGAATTTCTCCTGAAGCTTTTTTGGAGTTGGTGAAAGCTATTACTGATGACGATATCAATGCCACTGTTTTGGCTATGAATAGAATGAAAGCACCTAGACTAGATGGGCTTAATGACTTTTCCTTGCAAAAGACATGGTCTATTATTGGACCTATGGTTAGAGATATCATTCATGAGTTTTTTGAAAAAGGGGTGATCCTAAAGGAGTTCAATAAAACTTTTCTCTGCATAATTCCTAAAACTTCTAACCCCTCCACCTTTTGTGGTTTCAGGCCGATTGCCTACACAAAATTTATCTATAAAATTATTGCTAAGATCCTAACAAACTGGTTTATGGAAGTTCTCAATCTCATCATTAGTGAAAATTAGAATGCCTTTACAAAGAATAGAAGCATTGACGATAACATTCTTATTGCTTAGGAACTCTTAAAGGGATATACCAAAAGGAACTCTTCCCCTAATTATGCTGTTAAGATTGACTTCAACAAAGCTTTTGATTAAATCAATTGGCCGTTTCTATTCAGGGTTCTTAAGAAGTTCAAATTTCCTGATCTATTTATTAATTGGATTAAGGCTTGTGTATCCACTATTGCCTACTGTGTTCTTATTAATGACACCCCTTCCGGAATTATTAAGTGGAAAAGAGGAATTAGATAGGGGGACCCCTTGTCTCGTTATTTATTTATCCTATGTATGGAAGTGCTCACTTTAATGATTAAGGCTAAATTCTCTCATAATCGTCAATTCAAGTTCCACCCTAAATGTAGAAGACTTTCACTCACCCATCTCTATTTTGATATTTATCTTATTCTCTTCTCCAAATCACATCTTGATTCTATTAAGTTGTTGATGGAAACCCTCAATGTGTTCTCT
Organism: Erythroxylum dillonii; assembly: GCA_032467995.1. Taxonomy (NCBI): domain Eukaryota; kingdom Viridiplantae; phylum Streptophyta; class Magnoliopsida; order Malpighiales; family Erythroxylaceae; genus Erythroxylum; species Erythroxylum dillonii. The sequence continues at coordinate 27,983,727 of JANKYE010000002.1, forward strand.
GAGATGTCCAGTCTTAAGGTGAATCTTAACAAAATTCATTTTGTTCTCTCATCTACGGCAGAACCACTCCAAGACACTATTTCCTCCCTGACTGGTATGAATAGGAAATTCCCTCCTCTTCATTATCTGGGTCTACCTGTTTTCACCAAAAGACCATCCTTCAATGATTGCCTACCTACTATTGAAAAAATTCAAAGGAGACTCAGGAAATTGACTAATAGATTTCTTTCCTTTTGTAGAAGAGTTCAATTAATTAAGTATGTCTTATGTTCCCTCCATTTATATTGGAGTACTCATTTCCCCTGGTCAAAGAATTAGTCAAATTAGTAAAAAATATGATGAGAGATTTCTTATGGGGAAAGCAAATGGAAGTTCAAGCTTTCCTAAAGTCAAATAGGCTAATTTGTGTAAACCAAAGGAGAAGAGGGGATTAGGAATCATTTTTGTAAGAGTTGCTAATAATGTCTTTTTGATAACAAGACTTTGGAGAATGATTCAAGACAAGCATTCATTATGGATGAGATGGCTTCATAATTACTTTTTGAAATGGAATAACACATGGTCCCTCTCTACTAGATCATCCTTTCTTAATTCTTTAATCAGATTAAAAAAAAAGGGATGAAGTAGCTAATGATGTTTATTGCAAAATTGGGAATGGAAAGACTGCTTTCTTATGGTATGATAATTGGACTAGATTTGGTCCCCTTTTCCTAAACCCTAATACAGTATATGCTTTTCCAGGGCTAGATCATAAAACTAAGATGGCTGTTCTTATCAACCAAAATGACTGGCTATAATTTCCTGATGCAATCTGGCACCTTATTCCCTTGATAAATGAGTTTACTATTCAAATTAATATGATCCTTAGGGTAAGGTTATCTGGAATAATATACTTAGACAAAGTACAACTTTCCTTCTATGGCTAGTAGTTAGGAACAGAGTAACAACGATGGATAGACTTCAATTTATCCAAAATCTAAATCAAATATGGTGTTTGTGTAAGGAAGGAACAGGATCAAGGAACGATTTGTTCTTTCTCTGCCCCTTTTTTGCAACTATTTGGAATAAGATCATAGATTTTCTCTCATGGTATGGCTCCTCTAACTCGCTCATTGAGATAGTTAAGTTCCTAGTAGAAGTACAAGCTTCTGCCCTACTATGGAAGAGGAAGGTGCTAAGTTCCTAGTTGAAGCATAAGCTTCTGTTCCGCTCTGGAAGAGGAAGGTGCTATTTTTACCCATATCTACTCAAAAGATATGGAAAGAAAGAAATTAGTGAAAGTTCTAAAATAAGGAACGTTCCGCAGATTTAATGCTACATTCAATTATGCAGAAAGGTATAGAACAATAATTATGTTGCGAAATGTAACAAACTCAATTGAGATAAACGAATGGGGGTTTGGAACTTACCTAGGAAAGCCTAATAGTGCATATTGTCTTTCGAGATGCTCAAACTGCTGATTAAAAGTAGCTTCAGTAAAGTGAGACTTCCAGAAACATGAAGTTTGGCTCTTACTTATGAATGGCAATAACAATCGCCGAAGGAAGACCCTAACCTTAATTTGGAATGTTCTCGAAATGATTTGAAGGAAGGATGGGGAGCCTTAACTCCTTTTACACTACACCTTGGTCTGATGTGGTTTTATTTGGCTAATAGATGGTTAAGGATGGGGAGCCTTAACTCGTACATGTGTTGTCTTATTCATTGGTTTCTTAGTTCTTAAAACTATTAATCAATTAAACTTAAGATTGTATCTAAGTTGCTGACTAATAAGAATGTTTAGAATATATATTTCTATTTATTTAATCTTCAGAGAAAACATCACCCAATGAATGTATGTTAATGGACTGAATTTTATATCGAGGATCTATATTAGTGTGATAACATCAGTGGCCCAAAACTAAGGTTTGTTTACTGAATTTCTAGATCTGATTATTTTAGTTAATTTTTATTTTTGTCATTTTTATTTCTTAATTTACGTGAATCAAAACCCCCCACTTTGTTTTAGTTTTGAACTCGTCTAATCTTTACCGTTAAAATTCCTTGTGGGAATGATCCCAACTCTTCACTAACTACTTTTTTTTTGGAAAATTCACTAACTATATTTTTCATTGCTAGAGTTAGTGTTAATTTGGTTGCAGGTGACAGCAGTACCAATTTTTGGTGCCATTGCTTGGGAGTTTCTCAATAGTAGATGTATGTTACACAAGTAGACAAAACAACTCAATTGTTATTTAATTCAGAGATCGAAAAGACAAACAAGAGGTTATAGAAACAAATGAAACAATAACGAAAAGTGTAGAAAAATGGAAAGAATGGCAACAAACCGCACTCTTCGTGAAGTAGTCGCGCCCACGAATGGTCAACAACCCCAATGCATCAACTTTCCAATTTAGGTGACAACAATACTTTTGAATTAAAATCTAGGTTTATCCATTTATTACCTATTTTTAGAGATCTACTAGGAAAGGATCCTTACAAACATTTGAAGGAATTTGGCATGGTTTTTGTGGGAATGAAGCCAACGAATATGATAGAAGAGCAAATTAAACTAAGAGCCTACCAATTTTCTCTCAAAGATGATGCTCAAGATTGGTTGTACTATTTAGTCGGCGAAAATGTGCAAACATGGGCTAAAATGAAGAGGCTTTTCTTTGAGAAATATTTTCCAGCATCAAGAGCTACTAACATCTTAAAGGAAATTTTTGGCATTTGATAACATATGGGAGAGACACTCTACGAACATTGGAAAAGATTCAAGAAACTTTATGTTAACTATCCCATCTCCAAATAACTGACCAGTTGTTAATTCAATACTTCTACGAAGGTCTTTTGCTCATAGATAGGAGTATGATTGATGCTGTAAGTGGTGGAGCTTTAGTTGACAAAAAACTGACAACCGCAAAGGATTTGATAGTGAATATGGCTTCCAATACACAACAATTCAATTTGGGATACGTGCTAGGCATGGTTCAAAACACGTGAATGAAGTGAATGTGACAGCATTAGAGAAACGATTGGATCACCTTATATCTTTGGTACGACAAATTGCGGTTACAAAGAAAGAAGAAGCAAAGGCATGTGGAATATGTTTGATGTTAGGACACTACACTGAAGCATGTCCGGTTTTGTAGGAAGAAAATACAGAACAGGTGAATTTCGTAGGAGGTTTTGCTGGACCAAATTAGAGAAAATATGGCCCATTCTCTAGTGTCTATAATTTAGGTTGGCACAATCATCCAAATTTACATCATGGGAACTCTCAAGGACAACAAGCTATTACAAATTTCCATCAATTTAGGTAACCATATGTGCCTCAATAACATCAACACATATCATCCAATTCCGAAGGTAAGTCTTCCTTGGAAGATATAGTTCAATCTTTAGCCATTATCACCTTGACATATTAGCGGGATACACAAGCTAGTATCTAAAATCTTGAAAATCCAGTGAGCCAAATGGCAACTTGCATAAATAGATTAGAGGCACAAAGCTCTGGAAATTTTTCAGTATAACCAGAAATCAATCCCAAACAAAGTGCTAAGGCTATCATGTTGCAGAGTGGTAAGGAATTGAAGGACCACCTCTACAAATTTCCAGAAGAGAAGTAGAAGAAGAACCAATGAAGGAAGCATCTGCACAACCAAAAAAGAAGCAAACAAGTCTACAGAATTTGGTTGTTCAACCCCCTTTTCCTAGTCGATTTGCCAAGGCAAAGAAGGAGGAGCAAGAGAAGGAAATATGAGAGACTTTCAGAAAAGTTCAGGTAAATATTCCTTTACTTGATGCAATTAAACAGATCCCACAGTATGCGAAATTCCTTAAGGAGCTTTGCACTTCAAAGCAAAATTGAAATTTAATGAGAAAGTGCAATTGGGGAAGAATTCCTTAGCCATTTTACAAAAGAAAAAGCTTTCACCTAAGTATCAAGACCCAGGTATGTTCACTATCGCATGTAACATTAGTGATTTGAGAATTGAAAGAGCTATGTTAGATTTAGGGCGCATCCATAAACGTCATGTCGTATGATATTTATAAGTTTTTAAACGTGGGACCTCTCGAGGAAACTAATGTAGTGATTCAATTAGCGGTCGCTCAAATGCTTATTCAAAGGGTGTCTTAGAGGACATTTTAGTTTAAGTAGGGGATATACTTTTTCCAGTTGATTTCTATATTTTGCAGATCGGGAGTGATGATGCATCTTCTTCAACCCCGATTTTACTCAGAAGGACATTTTTAAAATCTACTAGAACAAAAATTGATGTTCATGATGGGTCATTGACTATAGAATTTGATGGTGAATTAATTAAATTCCATATATACATTGCCATGAAATTTCTGGATGATGAACAACCCATTGTTTCTGTAGATTTTATTAAGACATAGGTGTAAGAAATTCATTATTGAGGTGAAGAGATGAACTTGAAACAATCTTAGAGATGGGAGACACATCACAGTGGCAAGAAATCAAGGAGTTGGTATTGCCTAACAATGAATTGGAAACATTGTTCTGCCATTTGGAGGAAACTGAACCATTGATCAAACAACCGTCGTATATGGACATGTCCAAAAATAGCACCAAGTTGTTGCCGTCATTGGTCCAGCCACCAACTTTCGAATTGATGAGTTTGCCTAGCTATTTGAAATACATCTTTTTGGGTGAGTAAGACATCTTACCTATTATAATTTCTAGTAAACTTACTCTTTTGCAGAAAAATCAATTGATTCATATGCTAAGGGAGCACAAGGATGCTTTCAGTTGGACAGTGGCAGCTTTAAAGGGTATTAGTCCCATCATTTGTATGCACTGAATATTGATGAAAGATGAAGCCAAGGAGGTGAGGCTACGCTAACGTCGTTTAAATCCACCATGATTGAAGTAGTGAAAAAGGAAATCTTGAAGCTGGAATCATTTATCCAATTTTGGTAGAAAATAGTGATGGCGAGTTAATACCCACTCATGTTCAAAATGGGTGGAGAGTTTGCATAGATTATAGGAAGCTAAATTCAATTACAAGAAAAGATCATTTTCTGCTTCCATTTATTGATAAAATGCTTGAAAGACTTGCAGGTAAATCTCACTATTGTTGTTCAGATGGTTATTTAGGATATCACCATATTTTTGTTGCAACTAAAGACCAAGAGAAAATAACCTTCACATGTCTATTCGGCACCTTTGCTTACCGATGAATGCCATTTGAGTTGTGTAATGCACCAGCGACATTTTAAAGGTGTATGGTAAGTATTTTCTCTAACCTTGTAGAGAATTGTATGGAAGTTTTATGGATGATTTGACCATTTATGGAGTTTTTTGAAACAGGCATTATCAACCTTGAAAAAGTGCTTAAACATTACATTGAGACTAATTTGGATTTAAATTATGAAAAATATCATTTCATAGTTGATCAAGGCATAATTTTGGGTCATACTATCTAATATAAGGGAATTGAACTCGATAGGGCTAAGATAGATGTTATTCGATCTTTATCGTACCCCGCAACTGTGCGGGAAGTTAATTCTTTTCTTGGTCACGTAGGACTTTATCGGCCATTCATCAAGGATTTTTCAAAGATTGTGCAACCCATGTGTAGACTACTCCAAAAAGACTTAAATTTTGATTTTGACGAGCCATATAAGATTGCATTTGATAAACTCAAGGAATGACCTACTGCAGCTCCGACTATTCAACCACCGAAATGGAACATGCCATTCAAGCCAATGTGCGATGCTTCGGATTATGCAACTGGAGTCGTGCTGGGGTAAAAAGTGGACAAGGTACCTCATGTCATTTATTACGCTTCCATGACACTTAATGATGCTCAGAAAAATTATTCCACAATAAAGAAAGAGTTTTTAGCAGTAGTTTTTGGGTTGGAGAAGTTTCGGTCCTACTTATTAGGCACGAAGGTGATTATTTATTCAGACCATGCAGCTTTAAAATATTTGGTGACTAAGAAAGAATACAAGCTAAGATTGACTCAATGGATTTTACTTCTTTAAGAATTTGATATGAAAATTTGCAACAAGAAAGGAGCTGAAAATTTGGTGGCTGATCACCTAAGTAGGATCATTCTGACTACTGCATTTGATGTTCTTCACAACAAATTTTGAGATGAAAGTCTCTTCGCAATTCAACAGGTAATTCCATGGTATATTGACATAGTAAACTTTTTGGTGACTAAGTCTTTACCTAGTGATTTATCTAGAGTTGAAAAAGATAAAATTAAACGAGAGGTTAAATATTGCTTGGGATGAACCTCATCTTTGGAATTTTTTTGCTAATCAAATTGTTAGAAGATGCGTTATAGATGATGAAATTCCTTCCATAATAAATTTTTATCATTCATCTGTATGTGGGGGACACTTTGGTTCCAAAAGACTAGCTCGAAAAATTCTTAAATGTGGACTGTTTTGGCCTAAGTTGTTTTATGATTCTTACATGTTTTGCAAGTCTTGCGATTGTTGTCAAAGAACAGATAGCTTGGGATCCAGAGATCAAATTCCACTCACTAACATCCTGATATGTGAGATTTTTTATGTCTGGGGAATAGAATTTATGGGTCCTTTTCCTCCTTCCTTTGGTAAGAATTATATTTTGCTTGTTGTGGATTACGTTTTGAAATGGGTTGAAGCTAAGGCTACTTTATCTAACGATGCTAAGATTGTTATAGATTTATTTAAATATAATTTTTTTAGGTTCGGAATGCCTCGAGCTATCATTAGTGATCGAGGGACCCTTTTTTGTGACAAGATTGTTTAGGCCTTGATGAAGAGATGTGGTGTAACACAACGAGTTTCTACAACCTATCATTCACAGACAAGTGGATAAGCTGAAGTGTCCAACAGGGAGATCAAATCCATACTGAAAAAAGTGGTGAATTCGAATAGAAAAGATTAGAGCTTACGATTAGACGATGCCTTATGGGCATACCGGACTGCTTACAAAACTCCAATAGGCATGTCACCATACAGGTTAGTTTTTGGTAAGCCTTGTCATTTACTTGTGGAGATTGAGCATAGGGCTTACTGGGCTGTGAGGCAGTTGAACATGGATCAGGTTGTTGAGAATGATTCTAATTGAAGTAGTCAAAAGTAGTCCTGAATATGAGGAATCTGGAAGTTAAGAGTTAGTAGATAGGATCAGAATAATATTCCTTGGATATAGGAGTATCAGTAGCTATTAGTTGTTTGTTCTGTTTCAGATGTATGAACTGCCTATTTAAAGGCATTTCCAATATGAATAAGATCATTGCATTATCACATTTTGTTCTGTAGTTCTTTACTTTCTGCACTTGCAGTCTCTGAACACCAACATTGTTGTATCAGAGCCAAGTTCTCCAAACAAAGAAAAAAACACGTGAGCAGTGTAGTGTTGAAAGTGCAGATTGAGTGATGGCAGCAAGTAGCAGCAATAACATTGCAAGTGGAACGGCACAACCACTTATTCCAATATTCAAAGGTGAAAACTATGAATTTTGGTCAATACTAGTCAAAACAATTCTTAAGTCACAAGATCTTTGGGACTTCGTGGAAAATGGATTTACAGAACCAAAAGATGATGGTACGTTGAGTGCTACAGAGGAGGCCAGAGTTAAAGAAGCAAGAAAGAAAGATGCAAAGGCTTTAGCAATCATTCAACAGGCAGTTCACGATAACATATTTTCTAGAATAGCCATGTCCAGTACATCTCAGCAGGTTTGGAACGTGTTGCAAAAGGAATTTCAAGGCGATTCAAAAGTCATGGTTGTCAGACTACAACACTTGCGTAGAAAGTTCGAAACCTTACAAATGAAGAATGACGAGAAAGTATCAGGCTTCCTCAGTAAAGCGATTGCAGTGGTAAGCCAAATGAGGACTTTTGGCGCTAAGATAGATGATCAAACAATTGTTG
>JANKYE010000002.1:28039303-28052385 GCA_032467995.1 Erythroxylum dillonii
AAGGTTAATGAACTAACTGACTCAGTGGGTGATCTTTATGAGGAAGTAGCATATCTACGGGTAACTATTGAACAAGACCTTAAGACGATCCGCACTAACATGCAACATATGTTTTCTGAACCTCTTAAGCGTCTACGATGAGCTATCTTTTTGATTAATAACAAATATGGGGAGAAAAAGAGCAGAACAAAAAGAGAAGATAGAAAGCATTGTATATATCTTGTATGCATTTCTTATGTTTTTGCTTTTTTTTATTCGTCTGAACACTATTCGTTTATGCATTTGAGTATCATTTTATCTTCTAACACTATGATTATTTGTTATCATCAAAAAGGGGGAGATTGTTAAGTAAAGAGGACTCCACTTCTATTAATTTTGATGACAATCAAATAATAATAATCTTAGAAATGTATGAAGTGTTTTGACAAGTTTGTTAAGTGTGAAGAAAAATGTAAGTAACACTTAGTCAAACCTAGAAGATGTGCGGTCAACAACAGACGATATATCTACAACAAATGATATATCAACACCAGACGAAGTGCAACACCAGAAGAAGCACAATATAAGACAAAACATGATAACAAAAGAAGTATTATTCCAGACGATATAAAAGGAAGATAATTTAGAACGTCAGTCAGTTACTTACTTGGAGTTAGTTATAGGACTCAACTAATAATGGTTTCTAGAAGATTCAAGAAGCAATTTCTCAAAGAAGACAATTGGAGACTTAGGCTATAAATATCATTTCTAGTCAAATACTAAATAACGTTTTTATAAGAGAAAATTTTGATTGTACAACACTTAGAGAAATTCTTTATTTAAAGTGTGAAAGAAGAGAGCGAATTCATTTGTAAGTAAAGCTCAAAAATATTTTTCCTAGAGAGAGAAAGAAAGGCCAAAGCCTGGAGAGACTAAGATAGCAGATAAAGAATACTTTGTGAGAGAGACCTAAAGAGGCTCTACAAGTGTAGAAAGAATACTTGTAAAGTTGAAGAGTATAGTGAAATCTCAGACAAACTTTAAAGACTGGACGTAGCCCAAGGTTTGGAGTGAATTAATATAAAATTCCGGCATCTATTCTCTAATCCATATCTTTTAATTTTCTTGCTATTAGACGAGTAGATAATGTTACTTGCGATTGCATTACTTATCAACTTTAGTAAAGTGTTTTTGTGATCATCTGAATTTTGTAAAGGAATTCAAGAAATCTCAAAAGATTAATATTTTTGAAAAGATTACACAATTTAACCCCTCTTCTTGTGTATTTTAGATACTTTACGTGATTTCTATATTAACAAGTGATTTACTTCAGAACTTGACTAAATGCTTCTTTAATCTTGTGATTCCTCCACCTTTCAAATGCTTATTACAAAACAAGAAACTAATATAGTTCTTCATACCAGAAACCAATGTATTATGTGCCCAAGTTGGATCATTGTATCTTCCTGAAATGGTTGAATTATCAGCAGTACTTGAGCTTCCTTCCATTTATCTGTAAAAATAAATAATGACATATATCAAAATAAGGAACGCATAATTTCATTATCAAGTATTATTACAAAATATGTATTGTCTAACTCAAAATTCCAAACTAATATAATATATATACATCTTATAAAATATAACTCATTTTATATGATTACATAATCACAATTCAATTTTACCCAACATAATTTAACAACAAGTCAGAAATCAATAATTCAAGTATTCAATATACACAACTACTTAATTATATAATATAAATCATTTTGTATGATTACATTATATAAAATTCAATTTCATCCAACACACTTTACCAAAAAATCAAAAATTAACAATTCAAGTATTCAACATATACAATTACATACTACATATGTCCATTTTATATGATATAACTTTTTTTATGATTACATCATTCAACCATAAACTAAATACATACACTCACAACTGAAACATATTCAACTTCAACTATAACTCATAACTATAAGTTTACAACTTACTTTATGTAATCTCATATTTCAATTATAAACTAATATATTTTGTGTACTTATACAATTCAATTTATAATGCCTATAATTAGTTTTTTTTCATAACTATTTTTAATTAACATTCTTAGTTTCTTACCAAAATTTTCCAATTCATTAATTTTCTTCATAAATTAACTATGTCTAAATTATATTGAAATTGAACCAACTCATATAAACAATTCCAAGTTTCAAATCCAAACTTTCCATTATAGTAATTTTCTTCATAAATTGACAATGCCTAAATTACATTGAAATTGAACCAACTCACACAAAAAATTCCAACCATCACAAAATACACATATATAACCAAATATAATGCAATTGCTATTCAGAGTAAAAAAGCACACCTAAAAAATTAGAAAATGCAATTAAAAGTCTAATCGGTTTAGTTCAGTTTGGGTCAGGTCAGATTTGGATCTGGATCTACAAAATTAAAATTCCAGATCTGTAGATTGTATTGCACTCTACACTACACACACTAGGCACAACAGTGGATGGTTGGAAGCGGTAGATGGAGAGTAGTCAGCTGCCAGTGGTGGCGTGGTGCACATATAAGAGGGAGAGTCATGAGAGAGATAGAATTGAAGGAATAGATGATGGTGGAGAGCCACTAGAGAGGAAAGTCACTAGAGAGTAGAGTTGTTGGAGGGGAGAATCGAGAGAGAGAGAGAGTGATATGCATCAAAGGGCTAGTGACGTGGCATCTCAAGTTGGGGTTGATGGTTCGAGTGTTTAAGACAAGAGTTATAGATCTTCAACTCAAATTTCACCATCAACTTTCAAAAGAGATCCACTTGTGGATATTGTTGGGACTATGATAAGGGATAGGACCAAAAGGATGTAAAGGGCTTTAAATAATTTAATTAAAAAAACTCATTCTCAAGCCCAAGTCCAAGTTGCTTCAATTAAGGAGTCCAAGCAAATGCCACATAATAAGTGTTGAACAATAAGGCCTATGGTCGAATTTATTATTAGTAGGTTTCCTTTTTTGTAAAGGACAATTGACCAAATCCTATAAGGTCTCTTATTTCCTAAAAAGTTAGTTTCCTAGTAGGTTAAGTAATTGTAGGTTTAAGGTAATTTCTTTTCCACAAAGGATTGCTCTTTTTGGTTGTAATTTTTGGTCAACCCTCTCCTACATATAGGGAGTTTTGGCTATCACTAGGGGGAGAATTTTTATGACATTTCTTGTGAGGTTTATCCTTATTATTATTCTTGTTGAATAATTAGAACGCATTGCACAATTTGCATGCTTTGTATGCGACTTATCTAATTGGTTTTGTTTCATCAATTAGTGGCGTCTTCATTTGTTACCCTTCTTTCAACCTTGTGTTTCATAATTTACTTGAATTAGATTATAAATGTTATTGAGAGTTGGGATACATATCTCTTGGAACAAACTTTGTTCTTCTCTTATTATTCGAATCTTCTTCTTAGTTGAAGATTAAGTGGTGAATTACGAAAAGTCTTAGGTAAGTTTCTTTATGTTCCACAATTTCATATCAATTTGGTATCAGAGCCTAAGTTATCTTGATTCATGTTATGTGAATAATTTCGTGCTTCTTGAATTTGCATTCTTGGAGTTCTTAATCAATCTTGAATTGTTTCTTGGTTGATTTTTTTTATGTAAAGAATTTTGTCTTTAGGTATTTCCAATTTCTGTCCAAATTTAATTTTGTGGCAATTTTCTTTAAGTTTCTTCGATTGCCTTTGCTTTTGAAAAAAAAAAGAAGAAAAAAAGTTTTGTTAATGGTAATTTTCCTTTTGTGAAATTGTAGTTTTTAGAAACTAAGTTTCTTAATTGTGAAAGGTATTACCAATTTGTAAGGTACTTTACCTACAAGGAAAGAAGTCTTACTTGCCTATTTCAATTGTTTCCATATTGGTAAGAAGGTCAATGTTGTAATAATTGGTTATGTTTAGTCAATCTTGTTTGCATTAGGAATTGTTTCCTTTTTAGGTGTTGTAGCTTAAAATTGCCATATCGTTTTAACCGTAAGGAATTTGGGAATGTGTCACACATCAATTTGATAGTACTCGACGAAATCTTTTGAATGACACCATATTTCATATTTTTACTCCTTAAAAAAATTATCAAAATAACCTACTTGAAATTATGCCAATTTGTGATATATTTTAATCTATTTTTTTGTTCAATATTATTGTTGCAAATTATACTTGAGCCACTCTTATTCTTTGATCTCCTAGCTTGTTTTCTTTATGCTATTTTGTGTGAGAATTATCATTTGTTATTCATGGCACTCAAAAAGATAATATGGAAGGAGTGGTAAAAGGTTGAGTTTTTATTTTACATCTAGTTGTAAAAGCCTATTGTAGAGTGAAACACTTAGGTTGAGAGTAGCTCTAGGGTATACACAAGGGAGGTGGTTCAAAAATAAACCAAAGAGGGAGTGAGATTTTTGTTTTATAGGTATCATGTCTGACGAATCGACAAGGAGGAGGTAAGCCAAACTTAAGGTTAACTTACCCGTGCCAAAAGGGACTCCATAGAACCCAACAACAATGACTTGTTGATGGCGTTGGTAAAATAAATGACAAAGTTAGGAGTTGACGTTAAAAACATTAAGGAGTCTATGACCAATATGAGTGCAACCAAAGCTTCTATGAGCAATTGATATTAAGAAGAAATCAAGGGAGAAATTGAAACTTCCAACCGCACTTATGGACAAGGTAAAAAAGTTGATAGTAATTAGGGAACTATTAAATTGAAAATTACTTAATTTCATGGCAAATTTGATCCTGAAGATTACTTAGATTCATAATTGAAAGTAGAAAGGATTTTCGATGTCCTTAATTTTTCTGAAGAGTAGAAAATTAAGCTAGTTGTTGTTAAATTCCAAAATTATGTCGCCATTTGGTGGAGTAACCTTATGTATGAATGTAGAAGGAATTAGGAATTAGCATAATAAGGAAGAAATACGTTCGAAATGCCTATTTTCGTGAATTGTATAACATGTTGTAGGAACTAAAGCAAGACAACCAAACTGTGGTTGAATACTTTCAAGAGTTAGAGGCATAGAAAATAAAAGCTGGCATTAAAAAAGATAAGTCGACTTCTTAGCCCGTTTTCTTAGAGGATTAAATCGACCAATTCACCAAAGAGTTGAGATGCAAAGGTACGTTGATACGGATGATTTGTTAGAAAAAGCCATGAATGTTGAGAGATATATAAAGGAGAATGATTCTACTTCTTTTAATGTAAAGGCTTAACCTAACAATGTACATTAGCAGTAAAATAAATGGGAAAACAATGGGGCTAAGAGATATTTGCAACGCCAGTGCCAATAAAAATGTCCTTTAAACTTTCTACTTCTAAGGTTAGTTTTTCAAACTTAGGTCAAAATCGAAACCAACTAGCCGGAAACTATCACATGCTTTAAGTGTCTAGGTAAGGGTTATATAGCATCACAATGTCCTAACCAAAAGGTGTACATGTTGTTGGAGGATGGGACTTACATTAGTAATCATGAGTGTGATGATATGCTTGAATTGACTCGAGGTGATGAGGAAGAATGTGTTAAAGGGGCTAACTTTGATGATGAATCGGAGGTTGAGGAGTCTAATGAAGCATTGGTGGTAGTCTAAATCTTGAATACAAAAATTTTATTTTTATTTTTATTTTCTCAATTACATAAAACCCAATGCCCCATTTTCTACATCAATTATTTTCATTACCAGGATTAACTGAACATTTCTTGTAGATACAATCTCGACTCACCATTTCTACAAATTTTTAGTATGTAGAGTTAGGTAAATTTTGCAATGCACTTGACACACGTTGTCAGAAAAGATAACTTTATTTAAGTAAAGGATGGGCACAAAATGCTGAGAAAGTTAAAATAACCATAGGATCTTTTGTTTAAGTTATGTGTTTCTTATTGTAGCCTAATTATGTATCTTGTGTTATGATATTAGTGTGTTTTTATAACTCTCATAACTTTAACTTCCACAAGTAGTTTTCTTACAAATGTTCAACTATATCATCCAATTTTAGGTCATGTCTTGATTAATTACCTTCTATATCTTCTTCATATTTTCAATTGTCCTGATTCTCAACTCCTGGACTTCTTTAGTAATTTCAATATCTAAGAATTTTCTAGGAAATCCATTTAATTTCTGGTAATCCTAGTAATTAGGCCTTTAGATCTTTTGACTGAATGGGTTTAATTCCAATCAAACTATCAACAGTAACCTATAATGGTTCTCAGCCACTTGAAGGCACCTAATTGTAATAAATCAATAGAGGTAAAGATGACCCTCTTCTCATTACCAAAGCCTTACGAGATGAAAGAGAACTTAAGATTAGGGTATTTATCCCTTATAACCTAAGACTGAGTCTTCTTAGAAGGAGGAGCTTTACACTCCTCTATTGTATTATTAAGCATTAATATTAAGGTCTTTAGGGAATCATTGCCATAAAAAAAGGTGGAGGGTTAGGTCTCGGACTAGGGGAGGAGAGGCAAGTGAAAGGGATTCTTGATTTGGTTTAGCCAAGGGTAAAGGTTAGAAGTAAGGGTGGAAAAGGTCCTTTCAATAAATTGGCATAATCAAAATCTAAGGTGGAATGAGCGTTTGCTTGAAATTAGTAAAGAAGTAAAAAATTAGCAAAGTAAAATTTGAAATACTATTTTAAAAATGATAATAGATACAATAAGAATAATAAGGTGGTAGCAACAAAGATAGAAATGCCCCTACACTAGTTAGAGGTTAGGAAAGAACCTAGTACCTAAAGCAACAAAAGCTAGACTAAGAAAAAACTGAAGGATAAGGGTATAAGGGGAGAAAAGATGAAGGAGAAGGTGAAGGAGACAACTGTAGGAGCAAAAGGTAGGATAGTCAAGGAGTTAACCAGGAGGCTTACATAGCTGAAGCTAAACGAAGGAAGGGAAAAATAGAGGCCTTTCTTGCCTATATTAGAACTCTCCATTTTCAACAATTTTGTGAATCACGTAATTTTAAAACAATGAAAATTTGAATTCATTTATAGTAAAATTAACGTATAGTTATTAAGAGATTAGGTGAATTATAGAATGAACATAATGAAATTTGCTTATTACATCATATTTGAACTATTAACATTTTTAGAAATTTTAACATAAAATGAAATTGAAACCACTAAAAACTCAATCTAATGTATGTATATGAATACAATTAATCTCCAAACATATATACATAATTGAATATGCCCATGTTTAGGGGAGTCTGCAAACAATTTGTGGCATACAAATAGTTATATTTTCTTGTATTAAATGTTCATGAAATTATTAAGTTTGCTTTAAATTGGATGGAATAGTGTTTATGTACATCTAATTTGCATTTGAGTTTTTATTCAAGTAATGAAGATAAGATTTACATTATAAAAAAACTCTCATATCATCAATTAAACATATACATCAATAATTCAATTTATACAAAAACAAATCCTCACAATTAACAAATTAATGTTAAAAAACTTGCTTGAGTTTATGAAATTCAATTCCCAATTTAATTAATTTGTGCATTCATTTGTTTGATTTAGTAACCAGTATGATAGACAAATTGAAACATCCCCCATTACCCATAATATATAAACTTAAATGCCTCAATACAAATAATTCAATTAAGGCATATTTTCATCAAATAATAATTAATTTCACTTAATCAAATATACCAATAAAAAAAACATAACCTTAGATCAATAATAATGAATAAAATTTCACCCTTATAAAACTTCATATATTAATTAACATAGACACAATAATGTCTGTTCTTTTGTGTATATCTCCTATAGTCAATCATAACTATAAATACGAATATATTATCATGCGACTACATGGATGCATCACTTATGACATAACTGTGTTCTAAGCCATATATACAACTAGCCTATATGTATAATGTCCATAATGACCAAGAGGAGGTACTTAAGGTCATGAGAGAAGTGAATTACCCAAAGTCATAATTGTGATTTCATATACATGATCCTAATAGAGAGAAATTTCATAGAGTCATGATCGTGACATCAGATGCATGATCATGAAAGATGTTAGTAGTGTGCCCTAGGCCAATGAAAATATGTGACTTTTGTACTATCATTAGGACTTATTAATAATATATTATGAGGTATTTTTTATATATGCATGTATATCGTTTATTTAATGTGATTTACGTTCCATGAATAGTATTAGGCTTATGTCATCAAGTATGTAACTTAATAGTAAAACCATAAGCATTATAATACTATTCTAAACTGTCCCTGGTTGATCATTGTTGGTGGAACAATAATGAATTAAGGCTAATATATGTTCTGATTGATGATCACGTTTTTCTAATCATAGATATGAGTTATCAAATCAGAAACATAGATATATGTTAGAGAACATATATTAGACAGACCACAGAGAGAACACTATACGGTTTCATGTCATTAGTGATTCTTATTATGGTTTGATTTTAGTTCTCTGACCTGAAGTCATCATGGTTCTCTACATGAGGAATTCAATGTTTTGACATTATATTAAGTTATTCTTAACCGAATAACTAGTAGTCTTATGTTGGACATTAAATGAATCATACGGAGGGATGTGAATTACATAGATGGGATTTGTACCTCACTTAAATGAAAGAGATATCATTTGGGCCTCTTCATAAGCATGACTGAAGAAATACATGGCTGTGCTCAAATGAATTGATGAGGAGTCATCAATGTCATTTGTTATAATCAGTTAACTTGGGGATCAAGAAATTATGATTAATCAAAGGTTGACATGTACCATACCTTGTGAGTAATCTTGATTTCATGTTACAAAGGGACTGAGCTTATAACAATGGTTACAGGTTAAATCGGATTACCGATCCTCGTTTGATTTGGGTAGTCATAATGTCTTGATGGAGGCCGCTTATGACTTATGGGTCTTGAAGTGTGATCAAGCCCATTGCCAACTTCAAATGAGCCTACAAGGTCGCACACAAAGAGTGATGTGATCTGGGCTTATTATCTTGGGCCTAATTTATTAGGCGTTGAATAAATATATGTAGATATATTTATTGGGCTAGATTGAATTAAGTTATCAGGCTTTATTATTTGAGATATAATATGGGTCGAACTCATTAGAAACAAGACAAGGAGACAGAAAACCCTAGCCACCCTCTGAGAGAAAAACTGTGCAGCGTTTGAAAAGAGTTTTAGAACGTGCTAGCACACGATAGCCGCTACCCGGATTGTTCATCCTCGTATGGATACTGGTAGAGGACATTCGCGCATCGCAGTGTCTACAAATCTGAAAAAGAAACAACCAATCCACGTCAAGAGATAATTTCGTACATGCTATAGTTTTCGGTTATACTTCTTGTTGTTTTATGGTCTTTTCCGCAGCGTATTGTGAATACTCGGGCCATAGGCGATCCAATAAAAGAAACTTCTAAGCACGACTTTTTCCATCTATTTTAAGGTTCAAGGGCATTTTTGGAACCGAACAAAGGACAAAACCCTAATCACACCCCCCAAGACCCTTTAAGACTATTTAAGAATGTGAAAAAACTCCAAAAAGGCAACCATCATATTGCAAAATTGGATTAAACAAGGAGAATAAAAAAGAACATCGAAGATTTATATATTTCCATATCAAGTTCCAAATCAAGTTTTCTTTTCTTTACTTTTGTTATTTTCATTAAACTTGATGTGTAAACTAGATTATAAGGTGTTATTTACATTTATGATGTCATAAATTTCCAAATTAGAGTTTGTTTTTTAGTTATTTTGTGACCTGATTATTATTGAATTTAATACAATATTATGGCATGGTGATAATTATGCATGTCAATACTTCGATAATAAATCTAGAGAGTGAGTTAAAAATAATCAAATTAGGTTATGCAATGAGAGTTGGCGATTTAATAAGTCATAGAATTATTAGATTGATAATCATACGAAGAGAGATCATGTGTGAGCACTCAATTATTCAATAAATCACTTCAGAACTAGTTGAAAACATTAGTTTTTTTTTGTGAATCAAGAGGTTGTAAAATCTAGAATTTTGTAATTAATTAGGGTTAATTGATTAGGTCTTGAGAGAGAGTAATCAATCCCTTAAAAAATCTAAGACCATCTCCTTATTGAATCAATAGTGGTTAAGCCTTTATCATTAATCATCCTTACAAAATTATGGCAGCTCAATTGTTAGTTGATTATTTGCTTAATTTTATTTTATTGATTTAATTTATGTTATTTACTTTCATTTAATTCATATTTCACTACTTTAAACAAATTTAGGTTCACTTGGTTTTAACTATTTTCTTATAGGATTGACACCTTCAATACTAGAAATTTACAATTCGTATACTTGCGAATATTGAGAGTTTTATTATATGTAAAACTTGCTCAACAGGTATTGAATCCCCTATTTATGTTAGGTAACCAAATAGCTCTATCTTGCAAGTTGGGGCTTGGATTTTAGTTAGGATCGAAGCTAGTGGGCACCTTTGTCTTAATGTCCTCTTCCCTACTACTTAAGGTTGTTGCTTCCAAACACCTTATTTCATTTTCCATTTCATTACTCATCTACTACTTAAGGTTGTTGCTTCCAAACACCTTATTTCATTTTCCATTTCATTACTCATCTTCGTTGCACCGTTGTGTAATTCCTTAACATTATTTAGAAAATACCATTGCATTACACAAAATATACCACTAAATAATATAATATATTCTAACATATATTAAATAGCCACAAGTATACATACCAATATATAACACATGCCGACATATACTAAATGAAATTTTAGTGTTAAAATGGACACATTAGATCTTTTTCCTTTTTCTTCTCAAACTCTTCTTCTTTTCTCATTCCAGTAACTTTCATTTTAAACATATATAAACCAAGTTGGATCATGTTAGTCGCTACATTTTGTTTTATATTTTACAAATAATTTACAATTAAGCCTCTAAAATTTGGTATCTCATTTTTCACAACAGTAGGAGTTAAAGACTTTAGTTTCACCTTTTCTTTCTCATTTAGAGGCGAAATCTTCACAACGACACATTTCAGCTTTGAATGTATATTGATGCCAATGGAAACAGCGTTTCAGCTTTGGTATTTGTCCTTATCTTTTGAAATAATTATAAGAAACTAAAATTATTCCATTCCCTACATCAGATCACTGAAACAGGCAAAACTGATAACGGTATCCTAACAATGTGATCTAAACTTCCTGTCAAAACAATTTCACCGAAACTGAACTTATCTAGTGTTCTGGTAACTTGGAAGTGAATGTCCAAACTCTGCGTTCCTTGTGAAGCTATCCTAAACCAAGTCGGAGACAAGCTAACTGTTGTGCCAGTAGGTGATATTACTGAGCATAAGTATGTCTCCGGTTTGCTACCCACGTTTTTCATAGTCCGCCTTACTGTTTGGTTTCCTGTTAATGCTGATATTGTCACTGAAGGCAGGTTCAAGTTGGCAGGGTAGTTGAGCGTCTGATTGCACCGTACTCCAGTAGCAGCTTTGATTGTCATGGGATCAATCTTCGGCAATGAGCACAGAAAGCTGATGTAGTCATCGAATTCTGCTTCAGGATCACATATTATGCGGGCGTTATACCAATCACAAACGCTAAACAATAGTAAATTAGAATGTGATATAATGATATATTGCTTACCTGATGAGAAGATAAGACCAGGGTCAATGGCTCGATTTGGATTAATCAGGCCAGCACCTAAATCAAAATAAGTGGAGGGATAGAAGCTATCAATATCTGATCCTTCAGCCTCTATGACTTCTCCGTAGTTATCATATTTGGTGGCAGTAGTGGACATGGCCGACGCAATCATGGAGGGAGTCCAGGATGGATTACATTGCTTGATAAGTGCTGCTATTCCCACTATGTGTGGCGTGGCCATGCTTGTCCCCGACAATAGGGCAAAACTGTATCCTGAACAATTTCACCAACCAACTCCTTTCTCATCAATACATTCATGTCCATCCGAATCATGTCATTTTCTCTTATCAGATACCACAAAACCAATCTAAAGAACTAATAGTCAAATTACTAGGACAATAAAAAATGATCACCTTTTAGTAGTGGCTCAGAGACGCTAAGTGGGCTCCAAGCTGCCCATATTTGGTGGCCTGGGGCTAAAATATCTGGCTTAAGTACATCAACAGAACTCCTGTTAATGTCCGCATAATCAGGACCTCTGGAAGAGAATCGACTAACAACCGGGGCTCGCATGCCAAATGAAGCAACTCTGCCCTCACCTATAGCTGCTCGTCCGCAAAAGCTGGAAACGGCTCCTGTCTTATCTCTTAGAACTTCTTGTTCATAGTATGCTGATATAACCTGCATACAACATGGATGAATCGTTCATGTCATATAAAACTAGATTCAAGTGTTTGGAATACATATAAAGTACCTGTGCATCAGCAACTTTTGGTATCATAATGCCAGGAACAGCGAAGGGTATAGGTTCTGCAATGAAATCGCCGTAGTTTGGATTGGCAATTAAAGCAAATCCCATGAATCCTAAACCTTTCGCTGTGTCGATGATTGCATTAATGGTCGATGTTCCATTGTAGAAACCAGCTGAAAAGGTGCAGATGACAATACTGCCTTGCACCACTATAGGGTCCAATGCTTCTGGATATTGGCATTCCTCAGCATAAGGAGGTGTCCTTGGGAATGTCCCATTTGCCTTAACTGCATCCCCAGCCAAAACTAGCTTGTGCGTAAGCAAATCATCTCCAAAAGTTGACCCTACGTAAGATTTGTATCAACAAAAAGTTATTATCTCTTGGTAATAGAGCATTAGACAGTATTTGGGGCATGAAAGTTAGAGAACTCGTGATCAATCCAACAAGCCTTGCTGTTCATTGGCATTTGGCCCTTCTCATAAAACTATCTTATATATATATATAGGAGGGCCACATTGACATATGACAAATCTTGAAAAAACTAACTCTAGTTTTTAAAAATTATGTTATATTAATGTAAAACTTTTAAGATAATAAATATTTATTTACAAAATTAAGATTAATTTATAAATATTGAAGATTATAAATACATTTAATGATAAATAAT
>JANKYE010000002.1:28052908-28071084 GCA_032467995.1 Erythroxylum dillonii
TAGAAATATTAACGTCCTTTAAAGTAGGTTTTTTTAATTGACAATACAATATTTTAACTTTTACATGTCTCTCTGTATTATATACTATATTTAATAATTATACATAATTATTTTCTTAGTGATTCTTGGTAGTTTTATATTTTTATTAATTGCACATAATTAATTTTATTATGATTTTTAGGAGGGATATTACATGAGAAATTAATTAAAAGTTTGAAGCAAGGTATTTATAATTTATTAAGCATGCATGTTTTTAAATATATGAAAAAGTTTGTATTGAACTTAAATTTTATATTTAAGTATAAATACGTAAATAATTAATATGTTAGTACCAAAATAATTTATATTCAAAATATATAAAAATCAGTCAACATGAAGTATATTTAAGTGTTTCATCTTTCTCTATAAATAATTTTGTAAACTAAATATGAAAGTTAATCATGAAGCATTGTCGAAGTCAACTACCTGATAAACCAATACCTTCAACCTTTTGGCCATTTCCAAGTAGAATATAACCATGATAAATCCGGTCAGTGGTGGAAGCGGCAACCCCAACAGCCCAGGGGCTGTAGGAGACAACGGTGAAAGGAGCAGGGCCTCCATTACCCGCGGCTTGTGCCACGAAAACACCAGCTCGTCGAGCAAATAACATGGAAACATCAAATACGCTTAACAACGTTGCGGTATCTTCAGGAGGTCCATCAGGTCCTACCGACAGTGTTAATAAGTCAACTCCATCTTCTGCAGCCTAGGTAGAATTAACAAGTTCGTTATTTTCAAGGAGCTTCTGATTCAATCATAAGCGAAGTGAATATGCGCCACATTAATCTACGATTAAGGCTTTCCAATTCAATTTTAATGGAGACCATTTAGTAGGACTTTCCAAAGAGGATATTACCATAAGTTGATAAGATTAGACAAAGTGGTGGGCAGTGAATGGGATTGAGAAAATGCTACAAGAGAAAAATTTAGCAGTAACACCTCAAGAAGAGAAGGGAAGAGGAGAATGTGTGAAGGATTAGGTGCTAGAGGATCAGGCTAAAGGTAAGGTTGATCCTCGGAGCTCTAATATAATCACCAATATCCCCCTATTAAAGGAAATTAATTAAGGCAAGAGGGAACCCATACTTTTTTAAGAGAAACTCTTTAAACAAACCTCCACCTTCCCCTCCCATCATCGCTTATATAACTTCACACCTAGGGAAGTCTAAATCACATTAAACAGATTATAAGATTATAGAGGATGAATTCAAAATGGCTAAAGGGAGGAGATCAAGTATAAGTAATACAGTGAAAGCTCTAAACCTCAAAACCTTCCCTGATAACAATCTTATCTTGGAATGTCAGAGGTCTTAATAGCCATAAGAGGTACCAAGTGCTACCTAGGATTTTTATAGACTGTGCTCAATGTTGATAAGTGTAAAAGGCTTAAGTTTTTAAGGAATCATTAGCAAATAATCACTAATCCCTAGGCACATCACTACAGGAGAATATTGTCTATGACCTAGATAAAATTAAAGTTTCCAACCCCCTTATCATCGAGCAGCTCATTCATTTCTTAGTAAATTTGCTCCTGGAGAAGACTATAATCTAGGGTACTTTTGTGGATGTATAAGACTTTAACTCCATAAACTGAGATTTCATCTTGCATATATTTAAAATTTTTGGATTTCCATGAAAGTTTAGAACCTAGACTGATTAATGCATCTCTATTACCTCCTTTTTTTAATCTTAATTAATATGGAGTCTACTAACATAATTAGCAGCATTAAGAGATTGTGGTAAGGTGATCCAATCTTATCATTCTTGTTCACCTTATGTACGGAGACCTTAACTAGATTGATTTATCATTCTATAAGGCCAAAAAGAAAATTCAAGCTCCATCATAAATTTAGTAACTTAAGAATCTTTAACCTGTGTTTTACAAATGATCTATTTATGCTTTTCTAGAGCCAATGGTAGTTATTCACTAAGCACAATAATAAATGATTTATATACATTCAAGTATCTACATTGGTTCTACCTAATGGTATGATCTACTGCTATTCTCCCCAACTTATCATGATTGAAATTAAAGAACTCTCCATTTATCTACCTTGGTTTGCCTGTAACTACCAAGAGACTAAGCTTTAGATTGCATACCACTTACTGAAAGGACCCAAATGAGAACTAGAAATTAGTGTAATAAGCGTTTTTCATTTGCTGGTAAAGTTCAATTCACCAATTTTGTTCTCAACTCCATACATCATATATTGGTCCTCTCATAGTTGGGTTTTCTTCCCCAAAAATATGATCTAAAGAATAAAAAATTGTTGAGATGTTTTTATAGTTTGGTTACCTCATTGGATCTTTATGTGTTAAAAGAGGAAAGAGGATTTGATATTGTATATATTAGATTTTTCAATAAGGCTCCAATGTCTAAGAGTATTTGGAGACTCTTAAATGATAAAAAGGCCTTATGGATGAAGTAAAAACTAATCCATTATTTAAAGTCTGAAAGTTTTTGGAAACTCAATCCAAAAATAATCGATTCATGGATAATGATATAATTTTTCAAGCTAAAGGAACACCTATATAATGAGGTAAGGTGCAGAATTGGTAATAGTAGTAATGCCTGGTTTTAGTATGATCATTAGAATAAACTTAAGGCCTTTATATCAGATTAATAGGAAGTCTAGCTTGTATAACTACTTACTAGAGAATACAAAGGTTAAAAAAGTGATAAAAGATAATTAGTGATATTGCAATATTGATGCTTTATCTATTAACATGGTCAATATCCCTGACTGTAATTCAAATAAAAGCAAGGAAGAAACTTTGATCTGGATGAAAGTTGCCCATGTCTAGTCTAATTGTCATACCGCAAAGAAGCTCTTTCCCTATTCCCCACTCTACAAACCATGCCAGGTTTAATCAAGTCCCTCAATTATAAAAGCTATATAAGAAACCAGGAGTGGCTTAATTTCTTCTCAATTTCCCATACGCTTTTTCCTTTAAAAAAGAAACTATGTAACCACTTTAACCATAGGTACTTCTTGTCTTCCAGAATCCACCATAATTTTTACAATGTAAGAGTAAGGTTAGAGATTCTTATAGAATTAATTCCTAAACCCCGTCTTCCTCAATTACACAAATGTCTTCATATTTAACCTTAGCAAGTACCTTTACACCTCCTGTATAGCACTATAGAAAGTTCTTTATCATTCTTTTTATGGATTTGATAAGATTCTTTGAAAGGAATGTACATGAACTCCAACAAATGTGCATTGAAGTAACAATGTATTTTATCAGTCGTAGTTTCCCACCATAGGAGAGAGTTTTGTTTATCTAAGAGCTCAACCTTCTCTAATTTTTTTTAAATAAGAGGAGTGTATTCTTTAAAATACAGTCTCCTTGTGGAGATTGGGAGTACCAAATACAACATTAGAGGGACTTTTCTCTCCATTCCAACTATCTTTGTAATAAACCTTTATGGATTGCTCCAGAGTAAAGGAAGAAGTGGCTCTCAAATTGGCTTTCAAACCTAACAAAATTTTAAATTGGTGTACAGTGTTTATCAAGGTCTCTACTGACTTTAGGTGAGCTCTATAGAAAAGCACGAAGTCATCAACAACTTAGGTTTGTAAGAGATATTCGTCAACATTTTGAGTGAAAAATAAATTTAGAAAACCTTCTAACATTGTGCTTCATTAGTAAAGTAAAAGCTTCTATGCATAAAATGAATAAATAAGGGGATAAAGGGTCCCTTTAGTGCACTTATCATCATCTTTTAATTAGTTTAAAGAAGTGATTGTTAATGTCTTGAAGATAAACAATCAACATATGCTTCTTCTTATTCAGTCCCTAGGGTTAGCAAAAAGCATATTTTAAACATCAACTAGCTTTTGCTTAGCTTAATTTATAGCCTACATGGTATTAACTCCTTTTTTCATATTAAGCCTCTTTACTTCTACTTTAATTGCCTTAATTTTTTAAAGACAAATGAACAGCTTAAAGCTAGAGGAATAATGGTCAATTCCCCTCTGATTTCTTTCGAAAAACCACTATTTTGAGCCAAAAAATTGTTAAAACTGAAGGGATAATGCCTAGCAATCCTTTGGAATATATCCACCATCTTAATAAGTATCTTATCTAAGAAAAGGGATCTAAAAAACTAGCCTTACTTTTAGGAAAAAGGGTAACATATAAGGATTGACCAAAGCCCTATCCAATTTTTCTATAATGGACCATCTAGAGTTTTTTTGTTACTCCAAGTGTAAGTTAAATCTTCATACTTCATATCAGATATCCCAAAAAATTTAACACATTTCTTCAAATATTCAAAATATTTTCTCAATCTGTAGTTCCCTTTAGCCTCAGATCTGTATAAAGTGGAGTTAAAGTCCCCACGAATCAATCATAAACCATTGTATATTCCATTTATGTTTTTCAAGCTATTCATTAATTTAGCTCTTTGAAAAGAAAAACTGCGGATCATAGTGGTCTTTAACAGGAAAGATAATCTTGGATGCATAACTTGCTCATTATAATGTAATTCTTCCACCTTATTAAAATTAGCATTATGACAAATTATAATCCTTCTACAAGCATGGTGTGAATGATTTGAAAATTTTTTCCTTAATACCAAAACGTCTAACTTCTTTGAGTTTTCCAACTTTATTTTTGTTTCAAACAAACCCAATATAAAAGATTTTTCATTCATTACTAAAATACCTTAAACTATTAAGCTTATTAAGGTAGTTTAGATCTCTTACATTCCAAACTAAGATTGACAAATTATTTTTATTTACCTTTAAAGTTGTTCTTCCTACTCTTCTGTGATTATCTCCTCACTATAGTCTGAAATAGTTGCTCCTTGCTCACTTCATCTTCAGGCAAGTTGGCCTGTATGTTAGACAAAGGTCTAACTTCTATTCTATTCTCACTTTTCTTCAAATTTAATCTTAAAGATAATGTACGTTCATCCTCATTTATCCCTCTTCAAGTAAATTTACTAGATTGTTACTTATAGGAGTAGCTTCCATATCTTTCTCATTTTTCTCCAAATCCATTCTTATAAGGGCATTGTTTTCATTATCAATTCTTACCATATTAACTATACTTTCCATATTAGCAATATTATAGAGAACTTCAGTTAAAGAAGCAATGATCTCTTTAGTGGCAAACATAACATTTTCTTCAATCATAATTTTAGCTCCTAAACTCGTAAGCTCATTAAAGTTCCCTTTGGTGAACTTCCTCCTTGTAGATTTCTATTAATAAGAGATTGTAACACTGTCTTTAAAGAGATCATTTTTAAATTTCAACCTGATAATAAGAATCTCATCACTCAATTCCTTCAATAAATGCACACTTACACATTTAGCTAAGGAGCTCAGGCATTGAGTGGTCCAATACTCCAAATGAATACTATAGAAGTTTATCTATAAGAGAATATTATAAAGCTTGACACTCTTCAGGTTAAGACCAAGTTGTTGGGTTTAAAGAAAGAGAGGTTGTTAAGAAACATGTCATGGCCCTTCGTCTATGACTTTAAGAGCTTTAGAGTGTGATGAAAAAGAGAATAGAATGATGTTGTCTTTAGAGAGAAGAACCTCAGCTAGTCTCCTGCTCCTCCATTGATTAAAATCCCAATACTGAATAATAGGAAAGAGAGACGTATAATCAAAGAAGAAACCATGGTAGATTCCTAGTTGTAAGCTCCACCCTTGATAATTTCAATTTCAGGTTTTACAATTGTTTTCCCTTTCTGTTTATTGTGGACGGAAATTAAGAATCAAGTTTTGGTGGCCCCTAACCACTTACTTCTAACTCCTACACTGGTTTAAGTTCTGGTTCAAAGTGTTTGGATCCTTAAGAGGAGGTTCAGAGGAGGTGAGAGAGAGCTCAGTGGACAGTGAAAAAGGCTTAGGAGGGTAGGAGAAGATTAAGATGGCAAAGGATGAAATTTTTTGGTAATAATAAATTGTATGGCAGAGAAAGGTGAAAAAATAGGCAAGAAAGGAAAGAAACAACTTTTTAGTGGGAAAGATAAATACATTAACCAAAAACAATAAAAAGATCATGGCAAGAGCAAAAATACAAAGTTGCCCTTGAGAAGAGAGCAGCCATAGAAAGAGAAAATGAAGGGAAGAAAGCAAAACAAAAACCAGGGCAAGGATCAAAGAAGTAGCTCGAAGAAACAAGTAGGGAACAAGGAAAAGGGATAATCAGGGCAAAAGAAAGGGGAAAGATTAGCCAAAGAACAATCCATGGTTGAAAAGACTAGAAGAACTCTCAAACACTCTCTGCCCTGTAGCTTGTAGTCAAGGGGCATGCCAACAATATACAGGTACTAAACAATATTGCTATGTACAAAAACTAAAATTCATTAAAATGAGCTCAGGATATTGAACGTTGAGAAAGGATCCACGGTACAAGCCATTCAGTTCACCAAATAACTCTTTACTAAGTTCAATCACAACTAGCCATACGCCTTACTAATTAGATATTACTGGATATGGAGAAAATTGCCCTTTCAAACCATATGCAAGCAATCAACAATCACCACTCCTTGCTCCAACAATGCTCTCAAGTTTAGTGGCTCACTAATGGAAATTAGTGTACCAACTTCTTCCATTCAATTCTTGTGCATCGGAATTAGAACAAAATCCATTCTATCACCTCTACAATGGGCTCATAACTATGTACACTTCAAGATATGCAACAAGAGGCCCTGCAATACTTCAGCACTCTTCTTAGTACATCTAGTACCTTGACTAATTCACTTCTAGCTTTAAATTCACTTTCTTTACAGCAAATATCTCCTCAAGAGATCGACCTTTTAACCAAACCTGTTGATGAAAATGAAATCCAACAAGTTGATTTTGGAATGAATGGTCAAAAGGCTACAATGTCTGATGGTTTCAGTTGATACTTTTTTCAGAACTCATGGAACACCACTGGAGCTTTCATAGAACCTGTTGTTCAAGAATTCTTTACCAATGGAGTACTCGTTCAACAGATTAAATGAACATACCTTTGCTTGATACCCAAAATCTCAAACCCTTCCACATTTGGAGAATTCAGACCTATAGCATATGTGCCAATTTTTTGTACAAAATCATCACTAAAATCCTAGCTAACTGATTGAAACAAGCTATCATTCCTTTGATCAGTGACAATCAGACTGCTTACTTAAAAGATCACCATATTGGCGATAATGTTCTTATCGTCCAAGAATTGTTAAATACTCTAGGCTGAACTATTTTTCTAACTGCATCATTAAGATTGACTTCCATAAAGCTTTTGATAACCTTAGTTAGGATTTCCTATGGACAATGCTTCAAGCTTTCATTTCCCCCACATCTTCATCCACTGACTAAAAGAGTGCATATCCTCAACATCCCTATCTGTACTTATCAATGGTACTCCAATCACATTCTTCCCAATTGCTCACGGTCTTCAATAGGGGGATCCCCTATTCCCCTATCTTTTTATCCTTAGCGTGGAAATTCTCAATGTTATCATCCTTTAACAAGTGAAGAATAATTCCAAATTCCGATATCATTCCAAATGAAAAAAATGGTTTGACTATCATTGGGTTCGCAAATGAACTTTTCTTATTTTGTAAATCCTAGATGACCCCTATCAACACCTTTATGCAGGCCTTGTCAACGTTCAATAATTATTAAAGGCTGCAAATTAACTGTAGTAAAAGTCACTTTCTTGTCTCCAAGAAGGCTTCTGATCTTAAACAGTAAATTACACAATGGACGGGCATACAACCCATCAATCCTCCTCTCCTATACTTGGGACTTCTAATGGAAACTAGAAGCCTCCCCTATTCTGAGTGCTTACCTTTTATCGAAAACTTCATAAACGCATCGGGTCATAGGTAAACAAGACACTCTCCTATACTGGTAAGTTACAACTTATTAAATCAGTGCTTATCTCACTGTATATTTATTAGAATTCACATATCTTTCTCTCCCTAAACATTACCAGAGCCATTGAAAGATTGTTAAGAGACCTCTTATGGAGTCATTCAGACGATTCTAGAGGAGTTGCGAGGGTGAGATGGGTTGATGATCTGTGTCTACCTAAGAAGGAAGGTGGACTAAATATTTCCTCCATTAGAACAACAAATCAGACTTTAATCCTCAAATGCCTATAGTGGATCTTGCTTTACAAAAGTTCAATATAGATTAGATAGCTCCACTCATACTTCCTTCAAGGAAAATTTATATGGCAAATCGCCAAACGCACCTCACATTCATATTTCCTAAATCAACTACTCACTTTGAGAGACATAGTTCAAGTCGACATTATAAATAAAGTTAGATATGGTAGATTAACCTCATTATGATATGATAATTGGTTGGGGGCATAGAGCACTTATCACCACAGGACACCCCACTTCACCCTCATTTCTTCATATATGTATGAATTCAGTGATCCAAGATAACTCTTGCTGCAATTCTATTGATACTTTTTACTGGAAAGGACATGTCCAAACACTTTCCAATAAAACAACCAAAGAACTACTACGACACAGACAACCTGTCGTTGATTGGCACAACATCGTTTGGAATACTATTTTAACTCCTTGACTTTCCTTCATCCTTTGGTTGGCAATTCAGAATTAACTTCTCACTGTTGATTGTCTGCTATACTTGCCCATTGATCAATATTGTCCCAAGTGTCAAGTTCAAGTCAAAACCCAGGACCACCTTTTCTTTACATGCTTTATCAACCACATTATTTGGCAATATATTCAGTGAAGGTGCCTATGGACTGATCCAAGGAACTCCATCAATGAGATTTTCCAACACTTATTAGCACAATCCACCAGACGGCAACCAAATCAATGCATGTGTATTTTTGCATTGGGTCATTTTGAGTACTCACGATGGCAAGAAACAAACACCAAATGCTTTGCACATCAAAGTACAACATGGGAAGTTCTTCAATCAAACATCATCAGAGAGCTTCATGAGCTGATATTAGTGAAGAAGTTACATTTGAAATGCACAAACAACATCGTAGTATCCCTTAACATATGATTACTTAATACATGGTTGTCCTCCCGCTCTTATAACCCTCTCTTCTTTTGACCTTCCTTCTTACATGACCTTGTAAGAATAGTAATCGGGTAATCCCCTCACATCTCCATTATTTTTGTTGTACTCTTTTTAATATCTATTATCAATATCATTTTTTATTAAAAAACTCTCTCTCTCTCTCTCTCTCTCTCTCTCTCTCATCCTCCTTTTTTCTATAGATATTAGATGTCTGTCTTTCTTGCTTGTAAAGAACTTATTGCTTTCTTTCTTATAATTTCGATTTACCTTTCAAGACAAATGTGCATTGCAAATTTAAAGATGAATTATGATTGGTAAGTACATAAAGGCATCTCTTATAAAAATTAATTATAAAATTATAAAATTTTTCTATTTATTACGAACACTTGATTCAATTTTCTCAAAAATTAGAGTTATACAATAGATTAAACCAAATTAAAGGTATATGAAGAAAATCAAGCATTTAACTTTTCATATATTGAAAAGTAAAAATAGCCAGTTAAGTATTAATGAACAGGACTGCATCAAGGGAAAAAAAAATAGTGTTGTACTACATTTATATCAGCATCTTACAAATTAGTTCTTCTACCGAAGTTATTAATTTATGTATGTTTCTTTTTTCTTTGCCATGGTGTTGTAGTAGGACCAAAGCCCTCTCTCTCTATATATAGATTTATTTATTTATTAATCTCTTAAAAAAGCATGCTCCAAAATGTTTTAGAAAATGAATATAAGAGATGTCAACGGAGAGAAGACCAAGCCTTACTTGATCAATTGCTGCAACCACATCAGTTAGAGTGGCTACTGTTGGATACACAGCTTTATAAACGGCAATTCTGTATCCGAGAACATCCATGTAAGAACAACGCAATTTATATATACCATGTATCAAGTCCAAGAGAAGGTTCTTTTTTTTTCCCTATTTTTAGTAAAATATTTCCAATTTCTGATGTATATGAAGAAAAATCATACCGTGAACGGGGAGCCATCCCACTAGCTTGACCATAATAGAAGCCATTCACAACCACCGGAACCCCAGAATTCCCAGCAGCAATTGAAGCGACATGACTGAACCAGGAAAACAATGTTCATCTCTTTCTACGTAAATTCGAATAGGCAGTGAAAGGAACTAAGATTATATTCAAGAATGAAAATAAAAATATATTTGACTTAGAAAGATATGCATACCTTCCATGTCCATCAGCGTCACGAGGGGAGAGAAAGTCGAATGAAGAATTGAGGGTTGCAATTGCTTGAGCCCCCGCTGAGAAGAACCTTGCGGACACTATCTTCCCATTGCAGTAACTGGCAGAGAACCCAGGACCCGTCTCACAAGCACCAGAAAAATGAGAAATGTTCGATGTAAATGGATTTAGAGGATCAAATGCAAAGCTTGGATGTATTGGGTTGATGCCCGTGTCTACAAATCCAATTACGATCCCATCTCCCGCGTTTCTGTCTACTCCTTCTTGTGTCCACCCTAACTGAGGTAACCCTAGAAACTCAGGTGTGTATGTAGTCATCAGTTTCGCTCCTCTGTCTCTTTCTACCACTTTAACTCCAACAGCTCCTCTGAGCTTGCTTGCCTGCAACGGAAGTATGAGCATGCACTTACTTTCCTTTTACTCCGTTTTCATTATCTTTTTTGCTTAATGATGGAAGAGAATATCAAGATGCAAGGAGCAATTTTGATGGAATTACGTACCAGAGAAGGAGTGGTGTGAACAGCGAATCCATTAACAATATGTTTGAAGCTGTAGAGCTTGCTATAGCTGGCAGATTCGAGGGTACTTCGTAGAAGTTGGTCGTGAGAATCGACCAGCCACTTTGCATGAGCCTCTGAAGCTTCTCTAAACATCCATATAAAGAAGTCGTATCAGTGATGGGACAATATTGCCGGAAGATTTCGAACATCCAAGCATATTGTAGCTTTCTACTTTCTAATTACTTTTTATCGTATACTTGCTTAGTAGAGTAGTGGGGATAACAATATTTTATATATGAAACAGTAACATATATAATCGTAGAATATATACGCATGTATAGATACCTGTCTGGTAATGGAGCTCTTCTTTCGTGGAAGGCAACGGGCTCTCCTTCCATTAGGACTAAGTAAATTGATTTCTCTTCCGCAAAGCAAATAACCATTAATATTCCCAAGGTAAAAATCACAGCATATGTCGATGAAGACGATAGAACCTCTCTGCTTTCCATCGCCGTCAATGGCAGCAATATGAGTTTCGGATGTTTTTTGTTTCAGACAGACAGTACATATAATGCACAAGACCGAACCTGCAGTCAACTATATCATGGTCAACGTGACCAAAGCTGAAATTACTCATTCCTGTCCTGCGACATTTTTCAAGCCGTTACCATCCTTTTACGCGAACATCTGCTTTTAAATAACTTTTGGAAACGTGCTGTTCGTGCTCCTTGAGAAACAATCGTCAGTTATACAACAGGTTTCCAGGATTACTCATCATAACTGTAGCTAATATAGATTTGACATCTTTTATCACCTCCACGTTAAATCAATTTGATTTATTATCAGGATTTGTTCGTTTTCAACTTCTACAGTAGCAGAAGATTTGATTTATTATCGAGATTTGTTTGGTTTCAACCCTCCCACTGACAGTAGATTGAATTTCAATCATTGAAAAGTTATCTTAATTTCCACTTTAAATGCATTTTACGGTACATTGTCTTTGACGTCATATCTGCTGTACTCACAACTGTATCTTGACCTCAAGATTTAACACAAGTCTTGCCAGTGTAATCCTCAATTGCGCATGTTATGTTAGCCGGATAAATTAGAAGCAAGTTTATTCCACATCGAATCACCAAGTTTTCAGGGGGCATAAAACTTTTCGTACAGTTTCAGTAATTTAAGTGTAATTCAATTACGTATCTAATAGAACTAAGTTTTTCCTGGTCGGGTCAATAAGGTCATGAAAAAACACCTGCACCTTTACCTAAGGATGTACAGTTGTTGTGGGTCAATTTTTTCATTTCTGAAATAAAAGTTTACCTGGCAGGGTTATTGCTGCTACTCAAAATTAAGACCTGAAAGAGAGGAACTGCATAATTCAGGCTTTTTAAGTCATTTACCATTCATCCCAATACTCAGCTTACAAATAGCACTCAGAAATTGGTGAGGGATAGCCCACAAGAAACTGCAGGCATATAAATAGATATCGTTCCATTTTATAGTTTAACCAAACAGTTTTTGTTGAACTAGAACAGATGTCAGAAAATCTAACATAACTCCACGCATCAAATTCGATGTCAGAGAGTTACACTCAAAATTCTCTTTTAGACAGATTGATTAATAGAATGCCCTACCCTAGAACAGTACAGCTACATATATCACAATAAACACATAAAATTACTTGCAGCTTACAGTTTGAGCCAACCACGGATGATTTTCTGCACTATACATCTCACTCAAAAGACATTCTACATTGTAAACGGAAACACAAGCAATTCCTCCTTACTTTAGCCTTTTACATTGCAATCATCTCTTCCGGCGTTTCGTTTCAACCTGTAGTGTTCAATTTAAGTTGTCAGCCAATAATAAGAAAACAGAAAAGAAGAGGAGAAGAAGAGAAACAAACTTTCATAACAGTTTAACTCCAGATAAGAAGCTATAAACAGCAAATTACCAATATACATAAGCAACAAAATCTCAAGTAAAGAAGCAGAAAGGCCTTCTCTAACACTTAAAAAGTAAGTGTTATATCTATAACCAATAAAGTGGTCACCCAGCCAAAAAGATTTAGACCCAGTTTTGTATTCTACATCTATTTGCTATCCAATACGCAAATCCAAAACTCTTAGAAAAGGTGAATATCTCCACAAACAACGAGCATGGTCGGCAACTAATAGTTTGAAATGAATGGGCTAATTTCGGTTTGATTAGGCTTGGGACCAGCCCAAACTCACAATGTGAATCGATGTCATTTTAGTATAATTGCCCAAAACATCGTTTGGTCAACTACACCAAAACGGCATCGTTTTGCAGCAGCTTGAGTAGGTTCGGACCACAGGGAATGGGATTCGGGCCCAGCCAGGCCCACTGCCATTGTCAACGAGTCCTTGGCAGAAAAGGTTTGTGCTTTTGAATAAAGGAAAATATCAAGAGTGAAAATTACTTGGTACCATTCACAACGATAAGAATGAACATCAATTATACTTCTAGACACTTGTTTCATTAATTATGCCAGAGGAAAAAGAAATACAGTAGAACAAGAAGAAGTAGAAAGCAGCAAAGAATAGAAAGGAAGAGTTTAAGGAGAGGAGAAATTGAATCTGAGCATATTGCAAACAAACACAACATGTGCCTCCAGTTCATTTGCAGTTGGTTCTTCTCTTTTGTAAGTCTTATTCAATACAGTGGTGAGGAACAATGTTAGCTTAAGCACAAGAAAGCTAGGAACTTAGCACACAATCCAAAGTTTAGAATTAAAAGATCAAAATCTTATAATTCTTTATAAAACAACCATTCACATCATTAACGGAATTCGAACTTCTTACATTGAGATAATAGTCAAAGATGATGAGAGCACATTCTGCCACAAAATCACTTGATTCAAACACTTAATACAATTAACTGAAATTGCAGGAGAAACATGGTATCGACATAGTAATCTGGGGAAGATATTATAACCCAAAAGTTTCAATTCAAAACATTCATGATTGACCAAAAATCCTGGCAAACGAAATTCTGCTACCAAAAAAATCAGAAATTGTAATTAAACATTTCAAAGAACTGTGGCGACAATGTATAGATTAGAAAGAGAAACTTTGACATTCTTAAATATAAAAAATGACATCAAAACTTCTTCACATGGACAAGCAGAGTATGCATGCAAAACATTTTCAACAATGATCTCAGACTAGACAGCAAGAAGTCTCACCTTGCCATCGGCTGCTGGTGATGCATTAAACCCGTTATATGATCTTTTGACATCATCATCAGATGCACATTCAGAGCAGACGAAATGTTCTAGTTTCTTTGCTTCCTCAATGGTCATGCCCACACAGGCAGGATGATACCTAAATGACCATGTCAAGATACTATTTCATACTCACATAAATTGAAAGAAATTCACTGCAGAACAACACTAGCTTTTCCATTTTATAGAAGATTCTGACATCAGATTTGACAGAATACTGTCAAAACATAGATTAGCTGAGGGGAATAAGGCATTTGTATTATGCAATTAGATCATATTATGACTGAAATGAATACTGAGGTTGATAATTTTAGGCTAGGCAACTATGTAATCAAATGACAGCCATATAGGGATGGTAGAAAAAGGATCGTCTCCATCTATTCCTTCTGGTTTTAATTTTCCCATATCTCCTATAAACACAGTTTGTTGATTAATAGACAGTAAGTGGCTCCAAAATTAAAAGTTTCTCTTTGCTTCAATTTTATTGAAATTGTAAGGTTCTAGCATTTGGGGAAACTAGTTCAAGATTTGTAGACATATTTCCTTAACAATTCTTCATAATTTGTATGCAAGACCTCTTGAGATTTCATCATGCTTTATAGACAAGATTTTCTAACATTTTGATTCTCATAATATTTTGTATGCATTAACAGATAAGTAATTGCATGACAGGTAAGACACCCTCAACCAAGTGAATTAACCTCGCTCTTGGAACTTAATCCATTTACCTTTAAAATTGCCATCTAAGCAAGGAAACTTAAAATGTTTTATAGACAAGATTTTTTAACATTTAATTCTCATACTTCTTCATATGCATTAGCTGCATACTTCAGTACTTCCATGTCATAGGTCATAGGGTGGTTACATAAGTTAACCCCACTCCCCGTCCTTAATTCAATTACTTCTTAAACTAATACCCAGGAAAGAATGACTGAAAATGAGCAATTAAAATTAATATTACAATGCAGATTTACCAGTCCTTGCACCCTTCACATTGCACCATAAGGTCATCAGGGTTATATGGCATCTCACAAGTGCAGTACCTTGTAGAAGGAAGAAAAGAAAATGAAAACCTCAGAAGGCAATCAAAATTAAATCAACGCTATCTCAACAAAACAACCACATTTCAGCACATGAATCAAAACCAAGTAGTAAGACTCACACAGCAACACGATCAGGGGTGAAGCCTCCAGTAGCAGCCTTGTACTCAAAGCGACAGTAATAGTCCTCAGCACCCACATTCTCCAGCTTAGTATAGTTCTTAAAAGTGTGAACCATACACTTCCCTTCTATAGTAAGAGCGCTCTGGACATCATAGTGGTCAGACAAGAATAACTCTTTAGCTCCATGAAACTGCCGGCGGCCCCCAAGAGACTCTTCCGGGCGATAGTACCACCTAACCCTCACCTTAACATTGTTCCTACCATCAGTCTCGATCCCCTCGATTTTAGCTACATACGGCGGCTTACCAGTGTCCGACGGTCTCATCAACACACAATCGCCGACTAGCATAATAAAGGAAACAGCAGAGACAAAGTCAAAATTTTGAAGAATACCTCGAACGTGCAAAAGAGTTAAGATAGGAAAACGAGACCTTTGACGATTTTGTTGGTGCCACGAATGGTGTAGGAGTCGAGCTCTCTCTTGCCAGGTTTAGGCTTCGTAGGGATGCCAGGCCGAGTTTTTGCCATGGAAGTTGAGTTGAGGACCTGTTGTATATTTGTAATGCGAAAAAAGATAGGAAGAAGAAGGGAATGGGGATTCTTGGTGTACACAAACCCTAGATTCTCGCCATGGGAGAGAATAAGAAGAGCAGAGAGGGATAGGGAGAGCGTCTCTTGACCTCCGTCACACTAGCTTTTACCCCTTCTTTAGTCTTCAAGGAAGCTTGTAAATTTTTGGCTAATCGGAAAATTAATAGCTTAATTATTTATTAGTGTTTGATCCTTTGGGATTTTGGAGAAGATTTACAACGTCTACGGATCTTATGTAAAGTTTGCTCTGCAATACTTTAGGAACAAAATTAACCCTTGATTGTCATTAACAAATGCTTCTAAAATCGAATGACGTCCACTTCTCCTCATAACCAAACAGTCGTAATTCTTCGCCAATTTCCACAAAGCCATGCAATGTACCTTAAATTATATTGTTCCAAAGGTGAGTTAAACTATCAAAAGATTCTTAACCAATTCCAAAAGTGTGATTCCTAAAGCATATTATTTAAGGCATATGCTAAATCCCAAAGCCAATTTAAGTGAGCTAAAATGTGGAAGATAGAGGTTTCTCTATTATCCAAGACAATATGCTAAGGCATAATATTATCCAAGACAATTTGTCAAGGCAAATTCTCAACAAACATAGACACCATAGCATTAAAGGGTCTATTTCACCGATTATTGTTGCGAACAAGTTTTCAAGCTTAGAGCTAAGTGAATTCTATAAATTAGTCCTCAAAAGGGAGCAAAAGTCTAAGCGTAAGTTGTTGTGCGTAAAGAGGGGGCCACCCTAATTAAGAGAGACTTGGATTCACTAAATTCAATTAAGGCTATCAACCCCAGAGACAAGGAACAAGAGTATAATCTAGTTGAGGAGTGCAAAGGTACCCTTTGGGATGATTTCACAATGATTCCATTCGCATCCACGGGGAGAAGTCAAGGAGGAGAGCTGGGAAAACCAAGAAAACTAATAGCACTCCAACTTAATGGTACTTGATCGCATCATTTGAGCTTTAAAATTTATAAGCCTTTAAATACCACAAGCACACGGGTTGCGATTGTAGTATAAGGGATGTTGATTCCACGAGGAGGAGGACTATTCTAATCCTAAAAATCTAAAGCTAAAATGATATGAAACTAAAAATAAACGATGCAACGGAAAGGAAATACGAGCATTGAATTCAACCAATTAAATCAAAAGTTAAACTCGAAGGAATTAATAATTGAACAACAAGCACACATAATGGAAATCCCAAAGAATTTACCAAGTTATGAGAAAGGGGATGTTACTATCATTAATGCTAACCTAACTGATTATGTATTAATGGGTGTCGATTCTAGACGATCTTAGGGTTGATTACTCTCTCTCGAGTTATAACCATTAACCCTAATTTATAAACCCTAATTGGATTATGAAATTTATAATTTCTCAATTCACAAATTATCTAAAACCCTAATTAGATCTAAAGCACTCTAATAAATTATCAAAATATCACAAGGGATCTCTCCCCACAATTACCAATATGATTTGTCACGATTTTTATTAAATCTCCTAACTCTCGTTAATTCAATTTTATTGTTTTTCATTCAGTTCACCCTCTTAGTTTGTTACCAAATTATGCAAGAACGTAATCCAATTACGACATTCATCCAATAAACACACCAAACTAAATTATCATTAAATCAAAATAAAATCTCGAAGAAGAGTTAGAATATTAACAACATTCTACCATCTATCATCATACAATCCATCCCAACTTTATACATGAATAAAATTGAAACGAAAAGGAAATAGAAACTTATAATGGACGAACTGGGAAGGCAGCAATGTTGGGAAACCTCTTGATCCTTGAAGCACGTCGAGACCGCTTCTTCTTCCTCTTCCTCCTCTCTTTCTCTTCCTTTTCCTCTCTTAGGGTTTCCAAAAGTGGCCACACGAAAAAGCTCTTTTCTTTCTTCTCTTCTTGTTCTTTAAATAGTCTCTTGTGTTTTAGTTAACCTTAAGGCTTTTCCAGGATCTGAAAGGTCCAAATTTCATAAGTGTTTACTACCCAACGTAGGCCACAATCATGGCACATATTTGAGCCTTCTATCACGATCATGACATACTGACCATGATCATGGGTCATTCTTGGAGTTTCTATCATGATCGTGGGTCATTATTTCAACCTGAATATCTCTAAACCTCCTTCGTTCTTCGATATTGACCCTGAAATACGAGCAAACACATCAAGGTACCTCAAAAACATAATATTTAAGCTCAAAAGCTTGTACTAACCCTTAAAACACAAATCATTAACTAATTAACTCAATTCTAACCTAAACACATACTAAATGATTGAATTAATGGCTAAACACATATCAAACTTGTTAGTAGTGTGCCCTAGGCCAATGAACATTTGTGATTCATGTATTAACATTATGATTTGTTAATAATATATTAT
>JANKYE010000002.1:28118243-28128565 GCA_032467995.1 Erythroxylum dillonii
AAAAGACTAAAATAATAATAATCAGAATAATAATAATAATAATAATAATAATAATAATAATAATAATAATAATAATAATAATAATAAAAAGATTAAAATATAGATAATAATAATAATAATACGGATAAGAAAAAGAGTAGAAATTAGGAAACATCACTTCATGACGCCTAGCAGATGTCTTTTGCGGGCTTGTCAGGAAGCTCGAGACCACAGAGTTGTCAGCAGACACCAGAGAGGTTGCATCTAGCAGCATCAACGGCACCCCTCCACTGTTGTCTTGAAGCACTGGCAACCTAAACTCCATCGCCGGCGCCGTCAATAACATCTTCAGCGCTCGGATTGTCGACGGAGGCGCGAAGGTTACTAATGCTTTTCAGTGAAGTCATAACAGTTGTATCGGAGGTAGCGCTTGCTGACCCAGAAACTATATCTGGACGGTGCTCGGTCTTGCTCACTGTGAAGGTCTCCACCGGCAACTCCTGACTTGGTCATTGTGTAGACTCAACCCCTAAATCTGGTGAAAACAGAGCAAGCAAAATAAAGCAAAGTTGAAAACTTTACTATCAGGCAGCCAACGAAAACCGTGTTGGCCCTTTGGTTCCCCCATCTCTGGCCTTCGCTTAGACGGCCTCGTGGTAGTAGGCTGTAGCCGATACGCATCACCATGCAATCGATTCCACACTAAAAATCCCCAAACACAGTAATCAAAAATAGCTCTCCCTCGCCTCTGCTCTTTCATAGAACCTTGAAGAACCAACACAATCGTCCACTGGTGCCGGTTCCGCTGACGTTGCCGACTTTCCATTTTTATCTTGGTTCCACAAGTTCACCAACAAACATTTTTGCTATACGACATACTACAATCGTCATTGGCAAAGAAATTTTCTGGGTTCCGGTGATGCTCACTAATAACATTGACCACAGACCTCATTACACAAAGCTAGATCAGCAATTGTATATGAATAGAAGGCACAAACAACATTGACCAAGTAAGGGAGAACGAAAACCTGAGGCAAACATTTAACTTTGAAAATATGCGGGAAAAGGAATCCACAAACTCCAAACCAAGAAGCTCTGGTCGTGAAAACCACAAGTATCACAGAGAAGAGGAACATACGATACACTATCAAGTCGTAAACAAATTTAAGCTCAAAAACAAAAACATCAGGGCACAAGCACAAAAATAAACCATTCACAACAAACACCACTCCCTTGAAACTTTGACACAAGCATACAAGATTAAAAGAAGATTAGAGAAGGAACCTCGTTTGCGGTCGCCGCGACACACCATACGAGTTTGTTCACAAAGAAAGAGGAAAAAGCTTGCAGAAGAACAATGTGAGAAGTAAATACACGTAGGCACAGTCATATGTATTAAATGAAATAATGATTTAAAATTTTGAACAATTCAAATTGTTTAAATCTAATTAAAAATTAAGCATTAAGAATATTGAAGTATTTCGATGAGATTGTTATGGTATGTTTTAAATTTTTAGTTATTTGAAAAGAATGAGATTCTCTAGTGAATATCTTCACCAAAAAATTCTATAAGAGTATGAATTTATGTAAAGAGAAAAATATAATATGAGAAATTGTATAATACAATAACATTTCTTTTATAGCTATGCCTAGTACAATGACTTACCTTCAATAATTTTAATTAAATCAATTATCAAGATTTCATATTAAATATGGAACACTAAGTTTTTTAAAGAGTCAAAGTTAATTATTTAAGGATGTGATGCATCGTTGAAGCATACATTATCTATTAGGTTTAGAATTAAATAGGGTAATAAAAGATTATGATATATCCAAAAGGTTGGATATAATCTTACAGACCTATTGTATAAATTGTTTGTTTCAATATATTCTTATTGGATAATGGTTTGCAAGATATGTAGTGGGAGTAAGATGAAATTTAAAAAGTTAAAATCTCATGACAATACATCAAATTGAAACTGGTGCCTTTATTGATACAATTGATGTATGGTTGAATGGCTACGAGAGGTTGAAATATTAACTTTCATGATGAATTCAAAGAGTTTATTTTGAAGATGATAGTGAATTTATCATGTGTATAAAATGTTAGTGGGAGTATAATTATCCTCTTTAGTAGAAGTATGTACAGATATATTTTTCATTTAGAAAAATAATTATAATTTTCAATTGTTGAAAATGTAATTATTCAAAAACAACTTTTGTTGGATATGAAAAAAGTAACAACTTAGTTCTGAGAATTAAATCTACAGAGATAGACAGGAAGTTATTTATGTATTCCGAGTCCAAGTACATAGATAATGTACTAAAAATGTTTAGTATTTGAGATATTTGATACTTTTTAAGTATTAGAGATATCAATTATTCTATGTATTAGTTGACATTTGAGTTTAAAGTTATATAGATTTTAACTTTAGTGGTAATTCCTAATTAAGATTGATTTTACTTAGAACAATATCATTCATGATTAGAAAGGTTTCAATGTAGCATGGTTGTTAATTAAGCCACAATTCATTTATTATGATTTATGTGTTAATTATTTTATATAATTGAAGTGATCGATGATTTTTAGAAAATTAAAGTATAAAAAGTTTCACAATTATTCTGCTACAGTTGAGATCAGATCTCATCTCGATTTTTTTATAGATAGGACAAACTATATAATAAAATATGATTTACATTTATATTTTATTGCGCTCATTTATCAACCATATTTTATAAAATCTCAATTCATATATTTATATAAGATGTGAACAAAATTAAATAACACAAAGTTTGGGACATCTATCAAAAACAGTATCCTCCACCCCAAATCAAACCATTCAAGGAAGGCACCTACTCCATTTTCAAGTGTGGGGCCGAAAAATCTACAGTAATTGTCCAAGTAAATAAATAAACAGAAGTGAGAGAAAGAGCAGAAGAGAAGGTCTTGTCGAAAATGTTGCTTAACGCCACCCTTAAGACGTCGCCTTCCCCACACCACACGTTTCATTTTCTCTTGTCAATGTCTCTCCCGTTCTCTTGATTCTCTCTCTCTAAAACCATAACTGCAACGCGACACTATTTGCTTTTTTCTTTTTAAGAACGAACATCATTGTATCTTTTTTTTTTTTACTGTTACTATTAATCTATCAATGGACTCTTCCTCCTCCTCCTCCTTATCTACGTCTCCGGACGCCGACACGCCACGCGCAGCTTCCTCCTCTGCCACAGCCGTCCGACGAGCCCTTCATCTCGTCCATTCTGAAGACCTTGATTCCAAGCTGGAAGGCGCCAGGGAAATCCGACGACTAGCTAAAACTTCACAAAGGTGTCGGCGTCAGCTTTCTGAAGCAGTGGAGCCGCTTGTTTCCATGCTCCGCTTCCATGGCTCCTCAGAGTCCCACGAGACAGCTCTTCTCGCTCTCCTCAATCTCGCTGTGCAAAACGAAAAGTATATTTATATATATGCTCACCCTTTTCTTTATCATTTACACTGAATAGTTTTTGTGTGAGAATGAAAAACGCAGACTTGGTTATAACTTGTGTTTCTTTAGTGGATCAAATTTTTTTGATTAGTCAATTGAGATTTATCATAATTGTGAATTTTCTCTGTAATTTTTTTTCTCAAAGATGAATTTTCGTTGCCAAGAAATTTGATGGTTTAGAATTTAGCTTGACAATATCAATAACTGTCTCTCTCCCAACTTTTCCTCTTTAATTTTGCAGTGTTCTAACCTATTAATGGATTTGTTTTATTTTCGATGTTTATGCAATTGAAGAAGCCTCTTGTGGATTGGGGATTTTAAGGTGGTTCTTTGCTTGAGACGTTCATCTTGCTTTTTCGATTGGCTTCCTTTTCAGTTGGTTTTGTTTCTTTTGAAGAGGTTGTGGTTTTCCTCGGATTCCTCAATTGGGTTATTAAAGTTCATGTTTGTAGACTTTGGGAATCTATTCTCTCTCACTCTACTGCTGTTTGCCTTTTCTACTTTCGATGTGATCGGTTTGATTCTGTTTCTTGACGGACGGTGGAGGAATCGTTGGGGATTTGTTTATTTACAGTCCTTCAAATGTCAAATTTGCTTTATTGGGAACTGGAGTTGTAGTCCTTCTCCTTTTCTTTAGTTTTGGTTGCTCGTCTCGTACGGTTGGAGTTTTCCCGGTCAAAAGAATGGTTGCTTAAAATTCACCAATAGTTCTTCCTACTTTGGAAATGAAGTTGAGTGCCTTCGAAATTTATTTGGATGTGACGTGATCAAAGAGCTTTTGTTGAAAAACACGTGGGCGCTGAAATTATCTGTCTGAAATAGCAGTTGATTCCAAGCTTCGGAATTGGGGAAACATCATATTATTGCATTTTAATATCATTATCTTTGTTGGTGGATTTCTTAGTGATGAAAGTAGCACCTTTTAGAAAGAATTGCATGTTTTTTAATGGTCGAAGCTTATTTGACTAGAGGTGGTGAATGTTCTTTGTTTTATCTTCTCCTTTGATTTGATTGGAGGTGGTGAATGTTCTTTGTTTTATCTTCTCCTTTTATTTGATTGGAGGTGGTGAATGTTCTTTATTTTCTTCTCCTTTTGTTTGATTGGAGGTGATGAATGTTCTTTATTTTATCTTCTCCTTTTATTTGATTGGAGGTGGTGAATGTTCTTTGTTTGATCTTCTCCTTTTTGTTTCTTTTTCCACCAACTTCGCTTTGAAGTTTAGTAAGGGTAAGAGAAACAATGATGATAATGGAAGGAGGTTCTGTACCTTTTAGATTTTCTTTATTGATAGGAAGTTATAAATAACATTTTCATTTTAGTAATTAAATTTTACAGCCGAAACAACTGTTCAGTTTTGCTGTAATACGAGTAATGAATGATTAATAACTAGGTCAAACAATTGATTTAAGGCCAGGATTGCCTAAACATTGTTTCACAAGCCAAATGTGGAGACCTGATGTGTGGCAAAGCTTGTACCCTTGACCTTAGTTTCTTTCTAGTCTAATCAGCTTGCTTCACGAGCCTTTGCTCTGTGGCCTCATCAGGATAATATATTGGGAGCATATGGATTTATAACTTTTAGATTGACATTGATAAATCATTTTAAAATGGTATCTGTTTGTATATTAAGTATAATGCAACTTATTAGCATGCTTAAATTTAATTTGTCATAGGACAACCAATTATTATTCCCCTATGATAGTTTTGACATTGCGCACTACTCAATTTAAGATGGTTTTCCTCCCTGCATAATATTATGTAAGTTCTTCTAATTTGGTATTTCAGTAACAATTTCTGTAATCTTGCTTCAACAAAATTCAAGTTCGTGATGATGGTAGTATTGATATGATGATTTGAAGGCATTATTGATAGAATGATTTATAAGCCCATTTATAGGGGAAATATGTTCTTCAGGGAGAGTTAGCCTGACTACAAGCTTTGTTCTTGTCAATCTATTGTGTTCTCAGTCTCCCTAAATGGGATGTTCAATAGTTACTTTGCATGAATTTCCCAATTTTACCTTGTATAACATGTCATTTTTTCTTTGTTACAGATTTGTTATGAATTACTTACAGAACTTGCAATTTCTTGAGTGAAGTTTTAATGATCTAGTTTTGTCATGCAGGAACAAAATCAGCATTGTTGAAGCTGGAGCATTGGAACTTGTAATTGATTTCCTACAGTCAAACAATTTAAACTTGCAGGAATATGCAAC
The DNA here is from genome assembly GCA_032467995.1 of Erythroxylum dillonii. Lineage (NCBI taxonomy): Eukaryota > Viridiplantae > Streptophyta > Magnoliopsida > Malpighiales > Erythroxylaceae > Erythroxylum > Erythroxylum dillonii. The sequence goes on from JANKYE010000002.1 coordinate 28,123,924, forward strand.
TGCTGCTTTGCTTACTCTTTCGGCCTCAACTGTTAACAAGCCAATCATAAGCGCTTCTGGTGCCATTCCTTTTCTTGTTGAAATTCTTGGAAAAGGAAGTGCTCAAGCCAAAGTTGATGCTGTTATGGCTCTTTCTAATCTCTCAACACATGCAAATGATCTTGAGATCATTCTTCAAGCTAATCCAATCCCGTCCGTGGTTTCTTTGCTGAAAGCATGTAAAAGATCTTCAAAAACTGCTGAAAAATGTTGTTCTATCATAGAATGTTTAGTGAATTTTGAAGAAGGTAGAACAGCATTGGTAACTGAAGAAGGTGGAATTCTTGCTGTTGTAGAAATACTTGAAAGTGGATCTCTTCAAAGTCGGGAGCATGCTCTTGGGGCACTACTCACTATGTGCGAGAGCAATCGATGTAAATACAGAGAACCAATCCTCAGAGAAGGTGTAATACCCGGACTTCTTGAGCTAACAGTTCAAGGAACAGCCAAGTCACAGTCAAAAGCGCAGATGTTGCTGAGGTTACTAAGGAACACACCATTTCCACGTTCTGAGCTTCAGGCAGATACTATAGAGAATATTGTGTGCAATATTATCTCCCAGATAGATGGGGATGATCAATCCAGTAAAGCTAAGAAGATGCTGGCTGAAATGGTACAGGTCAGTATGGAGCAAAGCTTAAGACATCTACAGCAAAGAGCTTTGGTATGCACACCAAGTGATGTGCCCATTACCAACTGTAATTCTGAAGTTTCTTCAAAATGATTGTCTTCTTTAGTATGTAAATCCGAAAATAGTGGAATAGGGATCAATGCCAGTCCAGGCCTTTGTGTTGGTATCGCGTGACTGGTAGTGTTAATAAGGAGATCTATACAAATACAATTAGTAAATTATTCATTTTCTTTCTATTTTTGTTATCATTATGGTCTCCGCCACCTGTGTGATCGATCTTGTTAGGAAAGAACACTGCATTTCATGCTTTTGCCACTTGGTAAATGTTCATCGGTAGAATGTTGTTATAATCTTTGTTTGTGTGGTTTATCGGAGATGTAGTTTTTAATTCTAGGTGGTGTGGTGTTCGATTCGTATAATATAATTGTACTTCTTTATTTCTATCTTTAGAGCTTTATCTTCTCTAATAAAGTGTGTGCTACATTAGTGATTGTATTTCTCCACTCCTTTTTGTTTTGTAAATTAAATAAATTATATTTCAAAAGAATGGTTGGCTTGGGGGAGCCATGCAAAACATGACTTAGAGAGATTCTAAAACATTCATGCGGCACTAAGGTCCTAGCTAGAACTTCACATAACTACATATGAGTAACATGCATTGCTCTATAATGGATAGCCTAATTACAATGATTCACCTCCTAGAAAATGTTTGAAGATAAAAGCAAGGAGGTTTCCGAATTCAAGCACCAATTCTTTCTAGTAGTAGCATTGCTTCTCGAATGGCGGTTACTTGTTAGAAGGAGCTCCCTTATTTAGTGAACCAATTTGTTAGCTACCACTTACTTGTCTATATGTAGATTATTGTGAACTCTATTATTTATTTCTCTTCATATGGCATAAACACAACAATTGAAAATAGTTTGGAGCACGATGGAATCATTAAATAACCACTTTTTCCAGCAACTTGCCTATTCTATGATCTAATGCCTCTCATTCATATTGCACAATAAGTTTAGGGATTGTTGGATCCTTGAACTTATGGTTTGGGAATAAGCACATTGAAAGAACAGGTGAAGAGTTGTTTCTAGTATCACATAGAAGAGAACACAACTGATTTGAGGCATTTCCATACCTGTCTTTAGTCCATAATAGAGACCTGACTACTAACCATCTTATAGCAGAGGCTTTAGGGACCACTGATTGTTCCAGATGAGGTTTTACTTACATTAGGGAAGTGTGGTCTAAAGAAGTTCAAGTAGGACTTGGTGAAGGCCAAAGTTTTGTCCAGTGACAATATAGGGAAGTCATCTGCCAAGCACACACACTCATTCATGAATGTCATAAACTCATAAAAATAATAATGACATACTTAATCAAGATACATAATGCATCATGCTTCAATATATTATTCATGTATTGTAAACTCACATTTATAAGCCAAAATATTGATATTCAATGCTCACCAATACAAATTATTTCTGTTGTCATGTTGTATTTACTATTTACAATTGTTTAATTTACTTTCTGTATTAGTCCTATACATTCTTGTGGATGTAGATAACGAGAGTTGTAGATATCCGAAGATATCAAACTATAGTTACTTATAGGTAACAAACTGTAGATACCCGAAGACATCAAACTATAGAGATATTATAGTTTTGAAATGAAGACATCATTGGTGTCAAACTGTATCAGCTGCACCATAATCCTATAGACATGCCTATCTATCCATCACTAAGACAATGAAGGAAGCACAGTAACATTTTCCTTTAATCATTTTCCAATTTCATAACTAATATATTGACAAATCACATGATATTCATTTGAAATCATAAAATTTGCATTTAAGTTCATTCATACAAGTCATAAGAAACCACCATTAGAAAAGTATACAATTTACATGTACTTGCACGATTTATTTCACATATGTTTTGTTTAGGTGCCTCTCTATGTACATTCACATAATTCCAGTATATAAATTCCTATACATCATTTAAATATAAAACATGTTAATTTTTACTTAATTATATTCATAAAATTAGTAAGTAAACTTGTATAGTCATACTATATATATGTAAGCAATAAATATGCATCTAAATCATCTATATAAATGTAAATTTTCTTTTGCATGCATTATGTTCAATTTTAAACTTAAATGTGTAATCACCCAATTCACATATGGCAAATCATATTTCATTTATTTTTAGGTGTTTGTAAAGTTTCATAAACATTCTAAAAGGTTTGGATATTAATTGGTAAAAATCAAAAGCGAAAAACTCAAAATACTGCAATTTGGGCTAAGCCCATGGTGGGTCTAAAAATGGTGCTAACAAATTAGTCCAGAAGCAAGTCACATGAGGGTTTCCACTTGTTCTAAAATTTTCACATAGCAAACGTTCAAATTAGGCTTTAAGAGGTCTTCTAAAAATTTGTTCCCCTATGTGTCTAGTTTCTATAATATCAAAATTTGGGTCATTTAGACTTTTAAATCAAGAGATATGTATCAAATATCACAAGTTGCTCCAAAACATGGCAGCATCAGTTCACCATTTTCGATTTCAATTTACAATGTCATGTAGCCAGAACTAGGTTAAGGTCTCTTCTAGATATTTTTACTTTTATATATTAAGTTCATCTCTAATTAGAATCACCCAAGTCGGAGATCTGTAGGTCGAGTTATGACAAAAGCAATTTGATTAGTTCAAGTAAATGCTAGACCAAATTCCACTAAACATTACTTTCTTGTCATATTCAACCAATTTCTAGCAAAGTAACACCAAGATACCATTCCAGCAACCAATCCATGTCTAAATTAATCTTTGTACACATTCAAACATGCACAAATAGAAATTAAACTAATTGTAGTCCCAAACCTTGAAATTAGTCAACTAGCTTTTCTAATGCCTTTCCTTCTCTTCCCCTTTAGCTTTGCTTGATTCAACAACTAGAAACATCATAAATATATATCTCAATCCCAATTCCAACCTTATAGTTCTAGCTCTTCACGAGCAAAGCAAGAAAAGAGAAAGATGAGAAGAAAAACTCTAAATTTTACCTTAATTTCTGCCAATGATTAGCTTAATTCCTTATGCAAAATTATGTGATTAAAAACATGGAATGGAGAGGAAATGAGAAGAGAAATATCTGGAGTTAAAACCATCAAAATGCAAGAAAAACTACTAACTTTTCCTTGATTTTTGCCTAGGATTAGCTTGATTCCTTATACAAAATGATGTGATTAAAAAGATGGAATGGAGAGGAAATGAGAAGAGAAAAATATGGAGTTAAAACCATCGAAGTGCCATCCCTCTCCCCTCTCTTAATGACCCATTTCATGAAAATTCTAGACTTACACACATGCGTCAATCCTATTGGACCATATGTTAACTTTAAGCAAAATTGCACATTTGGTCCTTATTGTTCCTTTAATTCCCACATTGGCATACGATCTCTTCAATTGATTTCATTCTAGTCCATATCTCAAATATAATTATTTATATCCATACCAAAATGATCAAATTACCATTTTACCTCTGTCTTTTTAAAATAATTATCATTATATCCCTTATTATGCTTAGATGCACTTAATTCTTTATGTTCATTTCTTAATACACTCTAGACATATTATAAAGCTTCTAGGGTATATTTTGGGGCCTTACAACAAAGTTCTGCTCGAGCATAATTCTCTCCTCTTGCAAAAGACAAGGGCCACTTAACTTAAAAAAGGTGACTATAACACTAAGTTCTTTCACAAATCAATTATGGCAAGAAGAAAAAACAATAGAATTATTTATCTATTGGTTTCAACAGATTTCAAACATCTCTTCTATTGAGAACATGATTATTAGATTTTACTCCAACCTACATAACTCAATGCCATCAGAGAGGTTCAACTTGCTAGATCTTATGGCTCTCATTGGCTCTCCTGTATCTCAAAATTCTTTAAAGTGGATTCAACATCCAATTTCTCAT
>JANKYE010000002.1:28152764-28163178 GCA_032467995.1 Erythroxylum dillonii
AGAACTTTCACAGTAGTGTTGGAGCAATCAAGGGCAGAAGTGGAGTGTTGAGCCAAGGCTTGGTGGACATAATCGTCAAGGTATTTTGGGTGTGTGTGTATCCTTAGGTTTCTTCTTAAATGAGTGGTTGGGACAGTATTTTGGCTTGTTGATTCTTTTGGTTGTGATGATGTTTCTGTGGTTTCTAGTATGGTTTTAATCTGTTGCATGCTTGGTGTTTCTAGCATATCTCTTGGTGTTTTTGTGTCATTGTCTGTGGTGCTGAGAGGGAATAATGGTTGTGATTCCTTATCGGGTTTGGTTGGTGAATTAGCATAGGGGAAAGTGTTTTCATGAAAGGTTACATCCCTTGAGCTAAACACATGTTTTGTCTCAAGATCCATAACTCTATAAGCTTTATAATCGGGCATGTACCCAAAAAAACACACTTCAGGGATCTGGGGTCTAGCTTAGTCCTAGTTGGAGTTTTATCTAATGCAAAGCATAGGCACCCGAAGGTCCTTAGATGATCATAGGTTGGGCTCCTTTGATTCAGTATTTCATAGGGTGTTTTCCACTGTAAAATTTTGGTGGGTATCCTGTTCAGGAGATAGGTAGCAGTGAGAAGAGCCTCTCCCCAATAATGTTTAGGAAGGTTTGCAGTGAACAATATAGCCCTAGTTATCTGTAATAGGTGTTTGTGCTTTATTTTAACTACCCGATTCTGTTGTGGGGTGTATGGGTAACTCTTTTGGTGCACTATTCCCATTTCTGCAAAGTATTTCTTGCACTCATAGTTTATGAACTCTCTCTCATTGTCTGTTTGGATCTTTAGAACTCTCATTCCATACTGGTTTTCAATGGTTGTGATGAATTGGGTTGTGGTGGATTGTGTTTGGTCTCTATGTTTAAGCAAAAAGGTCCATGTGGCTCTAGAGTGCTCATTCACAATAGTTAGGAAAAACTGTGAGCCATCTAAGGTAGGTATTCGGTAGGGTCCCCACAAGTCCACGTGTTGGATTTCAAGGGATCTTGTGGTCTGAATGTTGTGCTTAGGAAAAGGTTTTCTGTGTTGCTTTGCCATAGGATATACTTCACATTCGGATAGATTGTGATTGAAAGGTTTAATATTATTGATATGCAATAATTTTTCCTTTGAGATATGTCCTAATCTACTATGCCACACATCAGCAGAAACAGAAACATTAAAAGCAACATTTGCAATCCTATAGAAGTCTAGTGGAGGACCTTTCATGGTCCTTGAGGGTAGCAGGCTATTTGAGGTCAGCTCATACAATCCCCTCCTAGCTTTGATTGCTGCCACAATATTGTTAGCCTGTAGGTCCTGCAAAAACAAATTATTAGATATGAATATTTCAACCACTTCATTTTGTGTTGTAAGCTTGTTGACAGAAAGTAGATTCTTAAAGAAGCTTGATATATGTAAAACTTCATTAAGGGTGATTGTGTCACCGATAATGGTCTGACATATGTGTTCTACTTGTTGCTTTGTGCCATCCAGGAGGGTAACCGGCTCATATAGGGTGTTGACTTCATGTTCAAGGCAAGAATTTAAGTTGGTAACCATGTGTGATGATGCACCTGAATCAATTAGCCATGTACATGCATTTTCTTTACCATGAGCATTGATGTGAACATTACCTGCAAAATTTGCAAGCCCGCTTAGTTTTACCTCCGTTGTGGCCTTCCCTTTGATTGCTCTGGATACCTCTTGTTGTATGAAGTTGGCTAAATCTTGGGAAATCAGATTATTTCTTTCAGTGTACTCATTAGACTCAATCTGTGTATCTGCAAGAGAATCACCAATCATGGCTAGGTTGGCTTTGCTTTTCTGGCCAGTCAACTTCTTATACCATTCGGGGACTCCGTGGATCTTGAAACAAGTTTCTATGGTATGTCCGGTTTTTCCACACTTTTCACAGTATTTGTCTTCCTTTTTTGTGAATGCCCGTCTTCCACTGCTGCTGTTGTTTCTGCCCCCTCTCTTTGCATTAAAGTTTGTTTGTCTCACCATCATAGCAACATTCAGGTTACTGTCGGAGTTAGCACTCACTGTTTTTTGCCTCTCCATAGTTTGCATGATAGCAAAAGCCCTATTTACCATAGGCAGTGGCTCCATCAATATAACTTGATTCACAACATGTTCATAGTCTTCATTTAGGCCTATCAAAAACTTCACCAATCTATGTGTGTTCTCCTTGGTATTTATATCTTTAGCAGCCTCGCAAATGCATGAGGGTATCAGGCTCAAGCTAGCTAGATCATCCCAGAGTTTATTTAATTTGGTATAATATGCAGAAATGGTGAGGTTACCTTGTTTAAGGTTACTGATTTCCCTTTCTATCTGATACAAAAGCGGTCTGTTAGCCTCACCAAATCTCTCCCTCAGCTCTTCCCAAAGCTCCCTTGCTGTGGAGAATGACAGGAATGCATCACCTAGTTCCGTGGTCATGGAGTTGAGTATCCAATACTTGACCATGGAATCTGCTCTCCTCCATCAGGTAAGTAAGTTTCTGTCCTCCATTGGTTGCATGCAAGTTCTAACAAATGAAAGATAATTTGTCCTTGGCACATAGAGCAATCATCATCGATTTGCTCCAAGTTATGTAGTTGTTGCCATTAAAGACGGTGGTGACTAGGATGGCTCCAGGGTTTTCGGTGTTGGTGATGGAGTATTGTTCTAAATCAGGGTTATCACTACTATCTGCCATGTTTGACATATTGTGGGTCGGTAAGTAGGGTAAAAAGGACCAGCCCTTTGGCTCTGATACTATAAAAAGAAATGTAAGTGATGAAGAAATTTCTTATTTCAACATAAATGTAATCTGTACATTACTTGTGCTTTTATATTGATGCTTGAAACGTAACTATTGGTTGATGCTCTGTCCTGTGTAGCAGAAGAAAGGATAACTAAGAGAGGCAATGGCAGGTCTGTACAAAGCAGAAGGAAAAAGGGAGGTGCAAGGGTGGCTGTGCGCAACAGATGCAAGGTGGGCTGAGTGTCCAACATGTCACGTGATCTATACCTGTTTGAGATTTGGGTTATGGGTGTGGGTTGGTCATGGACCATCCATGACCCGTGGGCTATTAGGTTTTAGGGTTAGTTTTGTTGTGAATTTACTGTGTAACATTTGTAGCCTTTATCAAAAATCAGAAAGCTAGATGAAGATGGTAATCTGGTAGAGGATACCATAGCTATTACTTACATGTGGAAACTAGGGACATAAAAGTTAGCCAAGGTGTGAAACCTAGGAACAAAATAAATGCAACATGTAACATTCCAATTCCTTTTATTCCTAAAAAAATAAAAAAGAGATGCATAATTCCCCTCAATCCTACAATCAAGTTGATAGTAACAAGAACACCGACGGATATAATCTAAGTATAATAGAGCCATGCGAAGAAACAACTCAAACATAAGCAAGAGTTCAAAACTTGGAAGCAACTCAGGACACACCTCTTATAAGAGATATGAATTCTAGAAGTAATGGTGAGAAAGCACTAAAAGTATGGAATCAGAAGTGAATTAAACACCAAATATTATGAAATAAAAATACAAACACGTTAAATATGAGTATATAAATATATTTAAATAATCATTTATCAAACATTCTCACAGTTAAGCTTTTGCTTGTCCTCAAACAAATCATAATATAAATCATTAATTTTACAAACATTTATCCCTTATTAATCTTAACTTATCCATCCCTAGTTGAAATCATAATATCATATCAATCAAATTAACATACAATTATATTCAAGTTATCTTAGAATTAACTTCATAAGTCAATATCAATAGTAATCACATCAACAATCTTTTTGATGTCAAAAGCACAAATCTTTACACTCTCACTAAGATTTCACTAAGTGCACTCAAGTATTTACGGTGAAAAGTATAAAAACTCTCAAATCAATGCATACAAGAATTCTGAAATATAAACTTGCAATATTATCATATTTCCACCACTTATAAGTAAACAAAAAAAAGTCAAAAGGTCTTTATATAAGGTTTTAATGGGGTTAATGTAAGGTATGATTAGGATATTGTAAGTGTTGATAAAATAGTAAGAAATTTACAAAAACAAACTTATAATAAAATTAATCTTTCACAATATAGGTCTATCATACTATAGGTCTATTGGTACTAGAACTCAAAAAAAAAATTTCTTTTTTTCGAGCATTCATCATGTATCATCAATTAAAAAAATATTAGACCTTTTCAAATTTTAAGTTTCAAGAAATCAAGTAAATGTAAATACTTTAGGATTCAAAACAATAAAAAAGGCTTCCAAGAAAAATAAGGTAAAGGCTAATTACGTGGTTATAATCAATGAAAAAGGCTAACTCTCAAAATAACTCCTAAGGGATCAAATATGGTGGGATAATTATTTAAAAAATAGGCTAAACAAAATCTAAGTGCCTTTATTATTTAAATGCTTCTAATTTAACATATGTGGTCTCACTATGTATAATAAAATTAAGTTATAGAATTATCCAACCATGCATGATAACACACATGAAACAATAAAAGAGCTCAAACAATTATGAAATTTGCCTTATGTTTAAAAACTCACACAAACAAAATATGATCTTATGTGTGTAAATAAAATAAACTTTTCATTCAAATTAACTATCTCATTAATTAATAAAAATATGACTTATAAAAGCAAGTTTATTCTAGCTTTCATCCTTTTGCATACTAATTCAATCCAATACTCAATAATGATCTTAAGTATTTATGGACAAATTTTAAATAATGTGGAATATCAATTAATAAGATTTAATAAAAAGATTATAATAAGCTTAAGAAATACCCTTCCTCACACTTAAAATTGTACATTGTTCCTAATGTACACAATATAAGCATATCAAATCATAAGTGAGAAAGGGTAAGAAATTGGTACTTCCTTTATTAATAAGAATTACAAAGTTCTAATTTTGATTAGGGATCCATCCGATATTATGTACAATTCTCCTTGCAAATATAAATAGAAAGGGATAAAAATATTAAATAAAATAAAAATAAAGAAGATAAATACGAAATATGAAAATAGAAATAACATAAAATACATTACACTAGTGTTTAGACAAAATAAAGTAACAAAGGAAATAAAATAAGAAAAATAAACAAATAATGAGAAAAAGGAAAGAAAACCAAATTGAAGCATCCCTCAATCCTTTTTTGACTCTAGTATATTTGTCAACAGAGGGTCCTCAGTTTGTATATCCTCAAAATGTGGAGGGGCTGAAGACCAAGCCACTTTAGATGATGGAGGTTGAAAAGTCATCTCTTGATGACTTGCCATCTGCATCATAAGATCCCTCATCCATCTATTATATATCTCGAGTTGTTTGATCCATTACATAATCTTTGCTTGTTGTATGTGGATAGTACGTTGTGTATCCATAAGTTGCCCCATATGTCTCTCCAATCAAGCTATCTTCAGCTGGTCCTAATGTAGAGTTCGTAGTCTAGGTGCTTTTGCGCTATCCTCCTCGTATGCTACCACTCCCATATGGGATGGCAATGAATGTTGCTACGGTGGCTGCTTCATTATATATGGCTCCTCCCGATATTGTTGTCTCATTGAGGACCTTAATCAAGCTATATATGTCCCTTGTAATTCTTGACATCGTTGTACCATATGTATGTGCTTCATTACATCAAAGTTCAACATCACCATGGTACCCACCAATTGCATCATTGGTAATCTATTGAAGACCCTCATCCTTCCCCTCGCCCTCGGAGGGGGCGGGTGTTCGTGCATAATGCAAGTCTAGTCATATAAGGTCTAACGCAAAGCCTCTCGACCTTTTCCCCTGATTTTGATGCTAAATAAATTGGGCCAATGCATGCCTTAAGTGTATTGGCATCCTCTTACTCATGCTCTAAAGTTAGAACACATCTAGGTTCCTGACAACGCCATGGCTATCACTCTATCTGCTCAATGTGTAGCTCAGAACTGTGTGAATATATTTGAGTGCTAGGAGTTACAACAATGATGCCTTGTATATTTTTAGGTTATAGTCACCGTCATTGTTGATTGTACTCCAAAAATTGCCAAGAAGACATCCCATACAGGAAATCTATCCACAAGGCTATGTAAGCTTGCATCCCTATGAACCCTGGGTTGTATAATCCCATTATGATGGAGAATACTGAATAGCTCATTCGAATCATCTCCCCTACTAATCAGAACTTAAAAGTGTTTGGTTGGTACCAGTCATGTCATCATTTCTCTGCAAAGAACATGAAGAGCACCTCGAGCGTTAGCTTCTAATGTGAGGGATCTAAGATCTTAAAGAATTGGGACCATGCTCCAACGTCGATAAGGTCTCTAACCTGCTAAAACAAACCAATTAGCCCCTACACATCCTAGTCAATGTTGCGACCCGTCATAAAGGCTTGAGTTGCTGATATTGCTCCTCATGTGCCACCACATTGAACAATAACATCAAATGTTGCTCTGGTGGCTAGATTGAGCGAGTTCTCCTTGAGTCTCTAGAGGACACTTCTCCTCCTTGCCTTTTCTTTGGTACTTCTTTTACGTGTCATGGTCCTATCATTGTGCCTGAAACTTTTAATAAATATGAGACAATTGTAGATAAATTACAAAAATACCCTTGCCCCATACTTTTTTATGATCACTAAATTGTTAAACGTGAAAAACAAATTAGAATAGGAAAATTAAACATACAATAAAATTAAGAACAAATAATCTAACACAAATAAATAAACAAATACATAATGAATTAAAATAAAATAAAATAAAATAATTAGAAAATAAACTAGCAACCAAAATAATCACAAAATTGAAATTAAAAATATTGTAATTAAAAAATAAAACTAATCTAATTGTTTAATTACAAAATGAACCCTAAATTGAAATTAAAACATCTATTATAATAATTACCAAAAATTAACACAATTAAACATTGTATTTATCTAAATATCAAATTTGAAATGTAATTAAATAAGAATACAACTTAAATTAACTATAAAAACAACTAATTAACCTAATATCACACAAAAACATCATAATTTAACAATTAGTGAGAAAAACAGACAAACCGCAATTCCAGGTGAAATTTCATCCAATTTGCATGCAATTCATCAAATTGAATCATTAAATCATATAAGTAAGGATGAAATTCAACTATTAAACAACAATTAATTACAAAATCATGCAAATTTTCAAAAAATCTCTAAATCCTAACCCCTAGCATTTTTAGGGTAAAAAATCTCTAAAATTTGCAAAATACCCAATTATTTATGCATAAAAAGTGAAATTAACAAGAATACTTACTTGGTTATCGCAAATTTGTCATAAAAACACAAGAAATTGGTTGGGTGATTAAGAGGGTGATGGCGGGAGAGTAGAGTGAAAAGAGAGAATGAGAAAAATGAAGATATAAGGTAAATTTAAAGCTGTCACAGACTTACACAATTGGCTACATGACATTGACTCTTCAAAATCCAAGAGAGGCACATAAGCTATCACAGGCTTACGTGGTCTATTACCAGGGCATATGACTAACTATGTAAGTTTACATGGGCATATGACTTACATGGTCTGTTACAATTGAAATATGCTTAAACTTTCCCTTGTTTCATAATAACTTCTTCAAAAATTTCAAGTGATGTGGCCTCTACATAAGGGCTTCAACAAGAGGTAAGTTAACTTGGATTTCCTTAAACATTTTAAGGAACTTACCAAACTATGCATCCATTCGATCTTTCTTCACTTTAGCAGGATAAAGGATGACAAGTGATATTCCTTAACTTTCTCTAAGTGACATTCACCTTCAGATTTTACTTAACTTTTAGTAGTCTCCTTCTTTTACAACCACTTTTTCATTCCTTATAGTGATTGCCATTACTCATTCTTTAGGATTTGTTTCTCTATTAATATGCAAATTCCCCTGTGGTCTTTCAAACACTAATTTGACAATTTAATTAACCTAAATTTCTAAGTTACATGTAAAACCCTCCAATTATTGATGTCTTATTTCAAAATCTTGAGCAATCTTCATCATTAGCTCTTTTAGAGTAATCTTTTTAGCTTGAGATGCTTGCTGTTGAAATCCTAGTTGAGGTTTATTCCTTGATTGCCTTTAATTTTCCTAGGAGAAATTTGGGTGATTCCTCCATCTGAGATTCTAGGTATTGTTAAATGGATTGTTTTGTGGTTTAAGAGCATTCCCTAAATAATCTACATGCTCAAGCTGTATTTCTTGATAGTTTTAACTTGGACGATCTAGCCAGCACATGGTATAAATAATTGTCCTGGTGGATTCATCATTATTCTATCAATTTTCTGCTTATAACTTCCACGTAATTCACCAATTGTGCCACTACATAGCTACGCCCAATTTATACACTCCTGTTGGCTTATTAATTCTGGCTTAAGAAGAGCACCACTGATAATTGTTCATTGTCATGCCCTCAATAAGGTCTTAGGATGCTTATGGAGTCTTATTATTGAGAGTACCCTCAACTGCTGCATCTATTGACTGCTTTGTGTTCTAATTTAGCCTATTATAAAAGGTTTGGATCTGCATCCAAAGCGGTAGACATGATGTAGGCATTTTCTCAACGTCTCCTTGAATCGCTCCCATGTATTATATAATGTTTCATAATCAACTTGGGAGTAAGAGGAGATATCGTTCCTCAACTTTGCAGTCTTACCAACTTGATCCCATGTCATAAGTGATGATCGTGACATCGAATTCGACAATTGCTTGGCCTTTTCCCTTAAATGAAAATAGGAATAACCACAATCTTATCGCATCATCTTTATCTCCATTTATTTTGAAGATATCATAAATCTTTAAAAAATTTGAGATGTGTGTATTCCTCATCTCATAGTCCATCAAATTGGATAGACTGTTCCACCATCTAAATATACTCATCTTGATCTAAAAAATCTTGGCATTCATCATTGGTCTAACAATGTTGGACTTCGCTCCTATCAAGTTTAATCTAGTATAATCAAAATTTTCCCTTGGTTTGTCTGCCATAGTGACATAACGCGTCATAACGCTATGCAAAATAAACCAAGTTTACTGTTATAGTAGTGGTGAGTCCAGATCGATTCCACAGAAAGTGTTCAGTTAACTTTTGAAATGAAAATATCCGGTGTTTAGGTTATGGGGGGTTTGTTTGATTTGAAATAAGAAAATAAAAATGAAAGTAAGCTAATGAAAACAAATTAAAGAAAACCTTGAAAATGATGAAAGTGATGAATTTGTTAGGAATCTAGTTCTTTAGTTTAAGCTCAGCTTACACCCAATTAAACATGTTTTATTGAATTGTTGTTCTTATATCTCTCCTAGAAACTATTAATCGTAGATTAACAACAAGCTCTATTAATCTCGATTTTTCCTTAGGTCGTGTTTAATTAAGAGACGCTCGTTAATTAAATCTAGTCATCAAATAACCTAAACCAAGCTCTTTAGATTTACTTAGATAGTCACATTATGAATTAGAAAAACAGATTAATCAAAGAAACAACCACATGAGCTCAGGTCATTTAACTTAGATTATGAAATGCCTAATGAATCATTAGTTGCGATAAATGAATCTCAAATATAACAATTACAGATCTCTAAGCATATCAAGTATAGCCTTCCTCTTCAAGGTTATTTTGTGTTTATCTAAGTTTAAAGGCCTACCTTTTAAGTTAGCCAAGTAGCTTAACCTATATGTGGATTAGTACTCTAAAGAAGAGTTGTGGAAGTAAATTTTTTTCCTTAATCTGAAACTCATCCCACTGTGATTTTAGCAAAGATTTATGCTTTTATTAAAAAATCTCTCTCCATATTAAATTAACAATTTAACATAATTAATTTAAGTCAAATTTAATTATTTTGATTATAATTATGTTAAATTATTAATTTAAGTCCAATTTAATTAGTTTGAGTTAGACTTAAGAACTAAGTTGAATTACCAAGTCAAAGGGCATTTGATTAGTCTATGTGCCTGTTTGGATAAGCATATATCAATAGAGCTTTTGTCAGTAAAGCTTTTCTGAGAAGAGCTTTTCTAAAAAGTCAGTTGATTGTTTGGCTGTCAATTAAAAAACTGCTTTTTAAAAAGAGCTTCATACAGTAGACTGTTTGGCAACATAAAAATAAAAGGCACTTTTATTAATTTTAAGTATATTTTATTTTATAATAAAATTATTTATGCTAAATAATATTTAAATTATACTAAACAATATGCAAAGTACAATATATTATATTTACAGTTAACTATTTCTTAGATAACCATCTTGTAGGAAATAATTTAAAGAGATATCCCATTATGATGTAGGAAATAAAATTAATATAAAAACAAATATTAAAACATATAAAAAGTTAAATAATATTATAATCCCAAAATAAATATTCAAGTTGAGTAAATAGTTAAATA
>JANKYE010000002.1:28233757-28247894 GCA_032467995.1 Erythroxylum dillonii
AGGGCTACAAGCAACTCTGAACACTTATTATTCAATTGATTCATGAGAGGAAACTATCAGTTGGTTAGTGAAAGTGAGGATGGGAAACTAGGTAGATTACAAAGAACTTAAGATAATTTGGGCTTGAATGGTTTACCACATTTAAAAAGAAAGGAATTGTAGGATTTTCATACAAAAAAGTAGAAGTACGGTGTAGATTTTTCAGAATGTGACACTTCAAACCTGACTCAACTTACTAGCGAGGGGAATTGCGAATAACCTAACTACTAGCATGAGGAGATGGGCATTAGACTAAGCATATCACAAGGACTCTTATGACCTTGTAATCTAATTCTTTTGTATTATGCTATTACAATTGCATCCTCGGTTGTGTAAATAACCATTTATTAACGAAATCTATTAATTTTCCAAAAAAAAAATTACTTGGAAATTTCTACTCTTGGCAAGTATGGTTGTGTTTCCTAAGGTGTCTCAAGCTCAACAACCACTCCTTATTTAAATTCTTTATCTATAAGGACCTCAATCTTAGCATTATTCTCCCAGGTAGGTCTCCATTGTTATTAAACTCGTATTTTAGCTTCTATTAGATTTTTTTCTTTATCTAATCTTTTAAGTCTAAATTTGTCGGATAGCTCATTGCTCCTAAAGACCTCAACACATTTGTATAATGGATCCTTTAGTATTGCAATGGCCTCATCCATGAAAATAGGTTTGCCAATCGAACTTATAAGGTGACATAAATGTACATTTGGACCAATATTCTAGAGGAAGCCTGTATCTACTCACCCAAATAGAAATATTTTCTTTCTTCGTAATTGTCGTGTTTGAACCTAGTCTCCTCTTTTGGATTAGGGATTACAACTTACAGGCCAAATACCAATTACAAGAACTTTCTAAGCTGAAACTTTTGAGCTAAACTTGAAAATGAACTATCCTTCTACACTAAATTAAGACTTGTTCTAACCCTTGTTTCTGCAAGATAATGGCCCATTGATGGACTATGGGAAAAGTTACTCTTTATCAATTAAAAAAACGATCAAAGAGGATGATAATGTTTTAACTTCATGCAGAAGTTCCACTGGAGGGATGACTTTGTTATTCATCACCAGGTGGGATATACCTTAATTTATAATAGGTATCGCTGTCACCCTCAAACATGTTTCCAAGTTCGCCTAGCCTCTGTTGAGGCATCTCCCCTGACCCTGGAAGCCATATCAAGTGGGATAACTTAGATGTTCGCTTTTGTCCTGGCCTGGTTAGGCAGTAGACCAGGGCAGGAACAAGAAGTGGCAGATATCCCAGGAGGGGGGGAGGACGACGGAAGTAAAGAGAGAATGCCAAGGTTTGAACTAATATAAATTAACAAGAACCTAATAAAAATGCATATTATTGGCTAAAGCCCAAATTAGAGCATATAATAGCAGCATGGTTTCAGGCAACCAGCCAACATATACATGGTTGTACCTATAGCATTTTAGCTCACAAAACAAATGCAGAAAAAGAATCCTTACGTCGACTCGCCAGTAGCTCCAGATCTAGAACTCATATATGTGTGTATATATATATATATATATTCATTTGTCCAGCTTATGGGCAAGCTATTTTCCTTCTGTTCAAAATCACCACCTTTATTAAATCAATAAAAGAAGCTTTCACCTTTTACCGTCGGACAAACAGTACTCACATAGCGTAGTCAGTGAAGTGCCGACCGGATAACCACAGCTAATGTAAAGCAGTAGTCTGTATGCACAGGTAACAATAACCATACTACTTCAAGTATTACCATAAAATAAGTAGAGGGAATACATGATCAGGTCGGTCAGGGCATTAAAGGCTGCTGAGAATTTACACATTGGGGGTTTGATTTACAGAGATCGAATTCAAAGCAATAAGTGATACCCAAAGGTATTCTCTCCACTGTATGTCATGTAAAGAAAACCATCTTCATCCTTGTTATCTTCATAAATTGCAGACATCAATGCAGCTGAAACAGTAGAGGAATATTAGAAATATAGCTCAAGATACCAATTGACTACTAACTTGAACATCATCTGTTTTATTTTTTACTAACCACTAGGAGGTAAAGTATTCTTCACAAAGACAAATATAGCCTTTTCAGCACTCAGTTTAATCCTTTTCCGGACAACATAAACAAATTGCCCAACCGTCAGGTCAGCAGGTACAAGATACCTGAATACCCAAAAAAGGAAAAAGGACAGAAATAATAAAGTCAGCATCAACAATTTAACAATTTTAACTTGGAAATCCAGCTAACTCTACAACTGCCATGATGTCGAGTTAACAGTTGCTCATCAGAAATTTAAGATATACAATTATCCGTGCATTTTTGTCACAATCGATTATTATTTAACCTTAACACGATCAGAAACATGTACATACTTTAAAGTCCATTTTACCTCAGAAAGATATCTCAATTCACAGAACAGAAGATCGAGAAGAGTTGGCATCAAGGAACTAAAACTATGCTGTCAGAAATGATTCTTTCCAGCTCACTTCTTATGTAAATGAGCATTTGAAAAATAGATTGAGAATTATTCATCACAAAGTTACCCACATCAATACCAACACATATTCTCATATTTGGTTATAATTTAACCATAGCAATACCTGAAACCTGGAAGGGCTTTTTAGAATTACATACTTGACATTTTACCATGTTAGCAACAAAATGAGAAACACTTATTACTGTAAACAAGGTTAAAATTACGAAATCAGTCAAACAATAAGTACAAACAAACAGCATACCTCAGTAATACTTTTTCTTTACATAAATTCATTCTGTAGCTTGATTGAATATCATTATGTACTACCGGGCATCACATGCCATTGATTTCTAAAGAGACTGATTTTCAAAGATATGATGCCATGACTTAAAGTACTCGTGCAATTGTATAGCCAAAAATTGAATAAGTCAATCAGGCTCATAAAACAAGCACATCCAGAAGATATTATAAGCTTCATCCCCACCCACCAGCCCATTGCTCAAGTTACTAATGAATGGTTTCAAATGAAATATTGGCAAACGTTATCATGAATCCTTACAGTATACAATAGTAGATAGGCAATTTTACACTCATTTCACAAACCAAGCCAACTATATCATAATGCCAACACATGTTGATTCATTTCACAAACCAAGCCAACTATATCATAACACCAAAACATGTTGACTATAGCAATTTGCAACACCATAAGGTTGATTATTAAAATAAGCAAAGCCAGTTGTAAGCCATCACTGGAAGATATAATGAAAATTTTATACTGGATTAAACAGACTGGAACAATGAGTTTGTCATGCAGCTTGACATATAAATGTTTATGAAACTAAATAAAACATCAAGAGATGGCTCAACTAACTTCTTCTTATCAATGTCTGGAACATCACTCTTTTCAGCTTTTTCCACAATGACCTGCATTACATGCAGAGTAAGAGAACAAGAATAAAATATAAGTGGAACAAGCAAAAAAAACAAGAAACAGAAGAGTTCCTACAGGTACTCTGTCAGGATACTTTTCCCTGATGCGTGCAGCTTCTGCTTGTCTCCTCTCTGAATAGTAAAAGCCCAAAAAACAGAAAAGCTAAAAGTAGTGTATAATACATCAAAACTTCTAGCAATCAAAGGGCAAGATAGACAATCCATTCTCCATACAATCAAAAGAAATAAATCCTTTTCTGATGTGACAAAATGAGAAAGGGGCAGCAGAAAAAATAGGTCGACACAAATCGATCTTATGAAAATTGTGAAGCTTCTAAATCTAAACACAAGTGAATTAGATAACTATTCCCACACCCAAAACAAAGGGGAGAAAACAATCAAAGGAAAAAGGTCCCACGAATGTGATCACAGTCTTAAAAATTCTAACACAAAATGATAACCTAAAAAGCCCAAACCCCCCACACAAACTCAAACCAACAAGACAAACAAATCACAATTACAAAGCAAACAATCCCCACCTTCCAATAACACTGATAAGAAGCTTTCAGAATATAATGTTTCAAAACTATAGCTCATATGCAATTGAAATAGGTCCGACTTAAGGTTTTCTAGACCTCACCAAAAAAATAAAATAAAACACACACATTAACACAAATTATCAAACATAAGCAGACTAATCAAGCCATATGTGTACCCCGAAATTCAACACAAACAAAAAACGGATAAAATCAAAATAGATGTTAACATAAGCCGCGAGAAGCATTAACGACACAAACCCAAGGGATGTTCAAACTTGAAGGAACTTTTGGCCATGGTGGGTCTGGAACTTGGATTAAGACTATCTGCACATTTCAAACAACTAAACATTAGAACGCACAACTCTAACCCTCGCCCTCTTCACACTAATTAATAAAATAGCCGAAATCAACGATTTCAAGACAAAACCCATGAATCAATCAACAAAGACAAGGCAATTACGTGTGAAAAGATGAAAACTTGTTTCGCATACCCAACAGGGAGAAGGAATTGATTAAGAGAGATTTTGGATTGATGGAACTGAAGAAATGGGTCAGTATCAGAGAGAGAGAGAGAGGTGCCAAATCGTAACTAAATATCATATTAATTTGTTGGTTAAGTTTAAATTTGATTCCAACACGAAACCCAAATTAGTATCTAAAACTGCTCCCAGATAATCCGGTGATTGGGCTTTGGATTGCCTCTTTCGCAAGCTAATGTCTCCTTTTCTCTTCTACACGGTACATGTAGATGCGCTACCATGTCGCTTTTTGTTTAATATTTAATATTTTATATTATTGTGCTAAACACAAGGCACTTGGAAACAGGTTGTTAAGTATCCCAATTGATAATTACTATATATTTATACTTCTTTCTTCAAATCTGTATAACTTTAAAAATATGAAGATTATGGCATGGAATATTAAAGGAGCTAATGCCCCTCGCATAAATTTTGATTAAAAAGATGATTGCTTAGAATAAGTTTGAGATTATTGGAATTTTAGAATCTCGCATGAAGCAAAGGAATTGTAATCTACTTAAGGTGCATCATGATTTGTGGAGAGAGATAAAAAATCATAGCCATCATCTTAATAGCAGAATCATAGTACACTATAACTCTTCCTTATTGCATGTATCCACAAGCTACATAACAGACCGAATTATTTTTCAAGAAGTGTTGATCAAGAGCTTAGGTAAACTAGTGTATATTACATTTATATATGCTCATAACAACTCTTATCAAAAGGGCCTTCATATGAATCTACTCAAAGTTATGGTTGTCAATATCTAACACTTTGGCTATTTCAACTCCATCACTGAAGCTAATGAAGTTGAAGGAAACATATCTATTGGAAATCCATGTCATGACTTAAGAAAATGCATAGTTGAAGCTCAACTTATTGATCTTCCCCGTAGTGGAAACTTCTTAATCAATCTGGAGACAACTTTATTAGAAAGAAACTAGAACATAGCCTTGCTAATTAGAATTGGTTTCTAGGATTTCCAATCAACTTCTCTATGTTCAACAATAGTAGCCTTTTTTATCACTTAGCTATCATCAGCCACATTTCTTCAGTAAGTCCTAAAACCCCTTTCAAATTCAACAATTTCTTAATTTGACCTAGCAGGTTTAGATGAAGGAATCTGGAATGGTTTAAAGACAAGAATCAGGGGCTCTAAACAGTTCGTCTATATTAGGAAAATTCAATTCATTAAGCATAAGATGAAACTATTATTCATAAAGAATGTGGGGAACATCTATCATCTCCTAAACACTACAAGGAATAATCTTGAGACAGCCCAACTAGAGCTCTACAATAACCCCTCTTCCTTGCACTACAAGAGATGGAAAAGGTAGCTTTGAAATTTTTTTCCAATGGCTTAACCTATAACTTCTCTCTTATAAAGCAAAGATCTTGCATTAAATGGCTGAAAAATGAAGATAAGAACTCATCTTTCTATCACAAGGCTATAGTATCCAGGAGAAATAATAACAAAATAGTCTCTTTGAGATTGATGATCAAAGGATAAACTATTAACACTAATTGCTAGATGGGGCCTTCAGTCACTTCTCAATTATCATAAACATGCCCACCAATGCTCACTCATCCATTAATCTCTTCAAAGAGATCATTAAGTGGTGCCTAACTTCTCAGGAAACAAAAATCTTAAGTAAACATGTTACCATATAGGAGATTGAAGATTACCTAAAATCATTGAACCCTCACAAGGCTCTTGGCCTTGATGGATTTAATATGAACTTTTTTATTAAATCGTGGCCTCTGACCAAGAAAACGGTAATGGATGTTATCCTATAATTCTTTAACAAGGGATCCTTACTCACTAAGTTCAACAAAACCTTTATAAATCTTATTCCTAAAAGTGGCGAGTAGAAATATTTTTTAGATTTTTGACCCATTTTTTGATGCAATTTAATATATAAAATAAAAAATCATTGCTCACAGATTGAATAAAGTGCTTCACAACCACATTGATCCAACATAAGTTCCCTATACCTCTAGAAGAATTATTGGAGGTAACATCTTTTTGTGACATGAATTAGTTAAAACCTATTCCAAAAGAAGAGGCAGTTTGAATTGTATCCTCAAAATTGATTTGAAGAATCAATTAATAATGTGGATTGTGATGTAAGACCCATATACTCCCTTGGGAGGATATACAAATGTTACACAAAACATAACCAAAATAATCCAAAACATACCAAACATTCCCTTATATGCATTCCCCGAAACTTAAGCAAAGATACATTACACATCATTA
This sequence comes from Erythroxylum dillonii, assembly GCA_032467995.1. Classification (NCBI taxonomy): domain Eukaryota; kingdom Viridiplantae; phylum Streptophyta; class Magnoliopsida; order Malpighiales; family Erythroxylaceae; genus Erythroxylum; species Erythroxylum dillonii. Next base: position 28,240,513 of record JANKYE010000002.1, read on the forward strand.
TATGTTATTTTATAAGCAGAACATATCATACATATTGTGCTTAACATAACACATGCCATATATTAAAAAAGCCAACCTGTATTAAGGTTATTACAAACCATTTAACATAATACAAAATACAAAACCTCTCATTACATTAGAATACAAATCAAAAACAAATTGAACATTTCCAGAACAAAACATATTCTTCTTGGCCACTGCGATTGTCTTTGTCCTATTCTCAAACCTTCTTATCAGAACCTATATGGAGGCAAAATCACCATGCTAAGTATATAACTTAGTGGGGAATAGCTAAACAAGATATAATTTGGCGACTGTTTCTAATAGTCGTCTAATATTCACATGCACTGAATCATATCATACTATAAGCAATCTTTAATTGTGTAACTTAAAGAATAATCCAAAAATTACTTGCTTCATAACAGAATATAATTCATCAGAACATAATTTCATTATTTCAAAACAGAATATACAAATATAAAAATAGGACATATTTCTTTCAGATCAGAATCTAATGTTTATCAGATCAATTCATAGTATGTATCAGATCATAGCTTTAACTTGTACCAGAACGAAATTTAACTTGTATGATATCAAAACTTAATTTACATCGGAACTGAGCATATATCATAAAACAAAATAGGTTAGCCTGTTAATTCTTTTTTACAGAAGTGGGTGACGGGACCAGAATAGAAGATACTCATGTTTGGTATCTGAAACAGAAAAGACTTAAGTCTCTGAAACAGAAGACACAGAAGTGTCTAAAATCAGAAGACACCGAAGTGTCTAGTTACAGAAGACACCTTAATGTCTGGTTACAGGAGCAACTGCAGATCCTTCTAAGCATATCTATTTACCAATGACTAGGACTTCGTAAGTTTAAAACAAACATTTCACTTTTCAAAATCACATGCAAAAGATGTAGTGCATAACATATGTCTTTATTCCATTTTTCTCAAATTGAACATAATCTTCCATATCCAACAACTTAACATACCTCATGAAAATAAACATTTGCAATAATGTACCAATAAATATATTATGTATTTACACATTACATATAATTACATAAATTCTCAATTCACAAACAATTATATTCAATTCACACCATATAAATCCTTTGAAACACATTTGTATTCATAAGGACACATTCATCCTTGAACACACCATACATTTCAACATTAGACACATTATTCACTAACCACACATTCCTTAAATAATTACCTCAATTAACAATCCATAACTAAAATAACTTTTACTCAATTAATCTATCCTCAATTTAAGTTCATTTCACACCTTAAATAAGTCCAATTAACTCCCAATGAACCAAATAAAAAAGACCTAACCTTATATAATTCAATAATTTCTCAAAACCAAGTTTTTCACCTTCCTAACCAATTCCTACGACTATGGGAATGAGCCTTATAAATCCCATAATTGCTTCGGTTCACTCACCTACAGCCTTCAATTTGCTTCCAAAACTTAACTTCTTCACTTCCATTCAACACTCCTTCACCTTCTTAACTTTAAATAAATCATATTATAATATGAAATCAAGCATCAAATAATTCATATTATAGCATGAAATCAAGTTTAGCATTCCCTTACCTTCTTAACTTCAAAGAACAACTCCAAAGAAGCAAGCTAACTAGTCTTCCAAGCAACCAAACATAGCTCCTAGACTAAGGTGCAAATTTCATCATCAACACAACAATAACATAGAAAATAGAAAGACCTACTTCTTAATACAGTAACATACAAAGATTCCAAGTGAAGATGATCTAAAATAAAGAAAAATTCCAAAAGTTGAGAGGGAGTGAGAGGTTTCGGTGGTGAGAAGCAAAGGATAGAGAGAAGGCAACAGAAACATCAAAATGAGCTTGAATGAGTCTACACTTGCCTAAACCTTGTGATGTAAGGTGTTCTCATTTTGAAAGGGAACATGTCACACATGAAAATATGCTACTTGTCCTTCAATAAAGCCATCTACATGTCTTCATGTGTGGCTGCCAAATGTCACCAAGATATTAGATCATTTGTCTCTCACTTATTGTTGCCACTTGTCAATTTATTAACTATGCCATTTGTCAATGCCTTAGCTATGCCAAATGTCACTAACTCATAGGCTTAGTCATTCTAATTTTCCACGTACCAACTTGACTTGGCACTTGAAAATTGTCCTAATCCAAATGTACATTTTAATACCTCAATTCTCTAATGGTGTTAATTAATTCCAATTCACTAAGTACAATCCATTAAACCAAAATTCAAGTCATATGCAATTCTCAATCATATCATAATTTTTTAACACCTATCATACTTGTACTTCATGAACATGTAACATTCTAACTAGGGTACAATTTGGGGCCTTACATATGATTTCATTATTAACACCCTCAATGCAATGGAATTCCTACAATCTTTCACTAAGTAGATCAAACAATGCATAACCACTCCTTCCTTTAGCATGTTAGTTAATGGATAACTTACCAAGACTTTTAAAAGTTGCAAAGGAATTCTTTAGGGTGATCCCATTTTACCCTACTTATTTTCTTTACTGATGGAAGTTTTCAACTGACTTCTCAAAAGAGTAATGGAAAGAACATAACGTTCAAATTCTAAATAAGTTTCAATCTTCGTGAAAGCTATAATGGTGTTTAATAAGTTATCTGGTCTAAAAGATAATTGCACTAAGAGTTGTATTTGTTATCTACGAGTGCCATGAACTAGGAACATAACTTAAAGATTATTATTTGTTTCAATCTTCGTCATTTTCCCTTATTGTTCCTTAGCATTCCAATGGCTGCATCAAAATTAACCAGGAGACTACAGTATCCTAAATGATAAGATTAACAACATATTATCCATTCGGGGAACAAAGAAACTATACATTGTGGGTAGAGCTCAACTTATTGGTTTAGTTTTAAATTCCATTAATGCTTACGAGGCAACTCATGTTGCATTCCCAAATACTATTATTAAAACCATTGATAGGATATGTAATAACTTCCTTTGTTCAGGCATCAATGAGACTTCAAACAGAGCCAAATTCAAATGGAATGATGTATGTATTCCAAGAGAAAAAGGAGGGCTGAGTATAATCCCTCTTAAGAAATAACATTGTCATGCTCACCAAGAGAATATGTAGGTTACTAAAGGATAAATATCTAGATTCTATCAAGATAAATGGTTATCAATAAGAACTCTAGACAAACTAAGCTTTGTCCCTCAAATCTTTAATCCAACAAGATATGACAGTTGGTGCAACTCTATCCAACAAGGATATTTTCAAGTAGACTCCTATTCCTAATTATATAAGCTCAAGGATCATCTAAACTTGCATACCAACAATGGCAACTTCACCAACCACTCTTACAAGAAAATTCCGTCAAGGCAACTTGAAAATATCCCATGGACTAAGATAGTTTGGTTCATACAAAAATTACCTTGTGCTTTTACTACATTATAGTTAGCTATAAAACATAAACTACCAACAGTAGATAGGCTGGAAAAATTTCTAAACCTCACTAACTGGTGTATATTATATTATATAAAAAAAGCATAAGAGAGCATGAGCCACCTATTTTTTCAATGTGAGTTTGCTAAAGATGCATAGAGAGCAATGCTACACAAATGCTGCTTTTGTGATGCTCAAAAGGATGGAATGATATAATAAATTAGTGCTCCACCATCAATCATCCAAACATCACATTGAAATGGTGCTTCTGGTTATCAATTTCATAACTTGTCACAGCTACATTAGATGAAAGGAACACACAAGTTTTTCATAATTAGTCTTGATTGATATGTTTTTTCAACATTAAAATACTGCAAGTGCACGATATAGCTATAGCTAGCACAATAAAGTACGGTTTGATCCCACGAAGACTGTAAGTGTTAGTAGTTACCTTTTTTCATTATCTAACTTATGAGTCAAATTTTTTGATTTTAATTAAAAATTTAAAAAAACAAAAAAACTAAGATTGAAACAATACTGAACTTCGAACAAGGAAAATACTATGAATATGTCACTATCAAATAATAATTTCCCAGTAATGAATCCCCCTAAGAACCTTAATTACTAATCCTTTATTAAGAAATTATATTATTAAATATTAGACCGGGGAAATTCCTATCTTATATTAATATATTTCTCAAGACTATTAACAACTAATACATCAGTTGATTAATAGAAATCTTTCTCATTAAAACCCTAGGATTGCATTATCGATTTGTGAATTCTACTATTAGGTTTGACCTTAATCCACAGGATTTATGTCATCCTTGTTAAGTCAAAATGACTTCACGATTAATAATTTTGATGAAAATCAAATAATAATAATATTATAAAGTGATGAACTGTTTTGGTAAGATGCAAGAAAGTAAGACAAAGCGAAGCAGAAAATAAGACGCAAGAAAGTAAGGCGTAGCGGAGCAGAAAATGAGACGCAAGAAAGTAAGACGAAATGGAGCAGAAAATAAGACGCAAGAAAGTAAGACGAAGCGGAGCAGAAAATAAGACGCAAGAAAGTAAGACGAAGCGGAGCAGAAAATAAGACGCGAGAAAGTAAGACGAAGCGGAGTAGAAAATAAGACGAAAGAAACTAAAACGAAGTGAAAGCGAAACTAAGGCGAAAGCGAAGACCTAATACTACGTCGGATAGTTAATCAATTCGAGTTAGTTACAGAACTCAACTGAATAACTGTTTCTTCAAAGATCAAGAAACAAAAAGAAAGAAGTGGTTATCAAAAAGTAGTTGAAGACGAAGGCTATAAATACGAGTTGGAGTCGAAGACTGAAAAAAGTTAGAGATTTTTAAAAAAAAGCTAGTGACTTTGAGAAACACTGTATTCATTGTGCTAAACTCTAAAGCTATTATCTTCTGTAACAAAACTCACAATATCCCTCTGTAAGAGAGAAGAAAAGCTGAGAGCCTGAAGAGGCTAAGTGAAAGAAATAATACTTGCTGTAAGAGACCTGAAGAGGCTTGGTAAAAAGAATACTTTTATTTTTTAGAAGTATATTGAATTCTCATAAAGGATTCTGAGGACTGTACGTAGCCCACGGTTTAGGGTGAACCAGGATAAAATTGTTGTGTCTACTCTCTATCTTTTGACTTTTAATTTCTATTTTTTTATACAAGTATTTAGAAGTTAATCGTAATACATCGTGATTCTTACTTAATAGTTTTAAAAAAGCAAGTTTTCAAAGAAATTTTGAAAGGGGATTGTATTTGAGAAAAAGGATACACAATTCAACCTCCCTTCTTGTGCATTTTGTACATGGAACATTAAGTTTATACTAACGCGTGATTTACTTCAATTGGTATCAGATCTCAGTGTCCATGAACCACCGTTACAAAGTGTGGATAAAGGTTCATGGCAGAATCACACGTTTATATAGCTAAAGGCGCCTTCGTCACTAGACCTCCTGCATTCCATGGTGAAGACTACCACTACTGGAAAGATAGGATGCAGCTCTTCATTGAGTTAGCTTATATTGATCTTTGGGATATTATAGAGAATGGACCATATACACCGGTAGATGATGAAGGGAATGTCATTCCATGAATTAGATGGTCAGTAAATCAAAAAGCAAGATTCCAGCTAAGTTCAAAGGCCAAGTTCTTCCTACGTTGCGCCTTAAGCAAAAGTGAGTATGATAAAGTTCACTGATGCGACAACGCGAAGGAGATGTGGGATACTCTATGCATCGCACACGAAGGCATCAGTCAAGTAAAGGAATCTAAGATAAGCATTATTGTATACCAGAATGAGATGATCAAGATGAAGGAAGAGGAGTCTATCGATCAGATGTTTAGACGATTTCAAACTATCGTCATTGGACTTAAAGCTCTCGAGAGCGTCTATGATAATCAAGATCACGTTCGAAAGATTCTCAGAAGCTTACTGAAAAGATGGAGACCAAAAGTCACTGTTGTACAAGAAGCCAAGGACTTGAGCGTGTTAAAGCTTGATGAATTGCTTGGATCCTTGAAGATACATGAAGTTGAACTCGACGCAGAAGATAAACCCAAACAGGACAAATCTATAGCATTGTAGGGTGGACAAAAGAATCATAAGATTCAGAGGAAGAGAAGTTCATTGTAAAAAGCGCTGAAGATTGAGGAAGTCAAGAATGACAACTCCAGTGAATCTGAACAAAATTCGAGCGAAGAAGATGATGAATTATCTTTTATCTCGAGAAAGATCAGACGCATGTGGAAAAAGAAAGCAAAAGGAAACAAAGAGTTTTTCTTTCAAGAAGAATGGCAAAGATGAAGGCAAGAACGAGAAGACATATGTCATTTGCTATGAATGCAATAAACCGGAACACTACAAGTCTGAATGTCCATTGCTGAAAAGAAAACCAAAGAAGAATAGAGAAAATAAGAAGAGCATGATGGCAACCTGGGAAGATTTGGATTCGTCCGAATCAGATACTGATTTAGAGGTATCAGTATAAACTAACATTTGCCTAGTAGCCGAAAGAGAAAGTGACGAGGAGGTAACCTCGAATTTTAGTGAATTACAAGACGCTTATTCAGAATTATTAGAAGACTCTCATGCAATAATTAAACAATATAAGTTGTTAAAGAAAAAGTTAGTAGAAAACTTGAAGAGCACGCAAATGTTAGAGAGAGAAAACGTTTGCCTGAAGAAACAAGTAGGCGAGGTGAAGAAAAAGGTAGCTGTAGATAGATCTGAGGAGATCAATCAGCTGAAACAAAGGATCAATAGTCTTTCAACTGATCTATCAACATTCATTGAGAGTACGAGAAAGATGAATGATATGTTAGGAAGATACAGACACCCTAATGATAAAAGTGGATTAGGGTTTGCTAAAAGCAATAATCAATATAAAAAGAATTTTGTTCCTTATAGGAAGAAATTTCATCAGCCTCATTATCATCATTCGAGGAATCATGTTAAGACTAACCCCAAAGGACCCAAGAAAATCTGGGTACCTAAAAAACATATAATATCTACTGCAGATCTCCTTCCTTAGAAGAAGCAGCCAGTACCAATGGTATTTGGACAGTGGATGCTTGCGACATATAGTGGGAAGAAGGTCTATGTTCTTAGATCTTCAAGATAAGAAGGGAGGATCAGTAACTTTTGAAGATAACCAGCAGGGAAAAATAATTGGAATCAGTAAAATCGGTAAAGATTCTTTTGCATCTATTGATAATGTGCTACTAGTTGATGGTTTAAAACACAACTTGATTAGTGTTAGTCAATTATGTGATTTTGGTTTTGAAGTGTCCTTCAATCAAAATTCTTATGTAGTCAAAAAAAGGATGAGTCCATATTCTTTTCTGCCAAAAGACGAAACAATCTTTACAAAATCAATTTAGAAGATTTACAAAGTCAAAATATTT
>JANKYE010000002.1:28303686-28315464 GCA_032467995.1 Erythroxylum dillonii
TGGCTTTCGGGAAGGTCCCGGCAACAAAAATTTTTGTTTTCCGCACCCCGTGTATATGATACATGGACCGGGATTTTTCCTACAACAATCATGGATTATATCGAAATTCTAGCAATGGATTGCAAAGAAATGATCCAATGAATGCATTACAATCATCTTTTCACAATACCCAATGGGTTCATACACAAATAATCGAACGATAAGGAGATTACAATTATCCATACACAAAACCTAAATCAATTAACATATGATAACACATTCAATTTCTAAAGAGAAAAAAAAACAACAAAATTGTAAAATACACTTAACCCGAATCATCGATGTTGATGTCACCTTCAACCCGATGTTGGGACGTCTAGCCCTCCATAAGTTTCTCCCGATTGAGAGCTTTATCCCTCATCTTCATTAAGATTAAGAGCTACCAACAAATATTTGCTTCAGCCCCAAGAAAGAACCCCACACCGAAGACTACACTCCTCTCGCTACTATTATGATTTTTATTGAAAATGAACTCCCCAAACCCTTACGTTGTCTGAGTTTTTATTCTCTTGCACTATGTATGATTTGCTCCTACCCAACGACAACGTTTTGCTCCTTTTGTTGTCCTTCTACGCTGCGTCATGTTGTCCATGTTTCTTACCCAATTGTTGCTTTTCCATTGCGTTTTAGTGTGAAACGTCTGCGTTTACATAGATGTTGTTTACGTTTCTGCAGCAACGTGGAACCACATACGTGAAATGCCAACATTTCCTTCCTTGCTTCTATCTACTATACCATTTTTGTTCAACGTGTGTGTGTGCATCTACTGCAGCGTTTCCTTCATATTGTGCCGCCATTTTTTACTTCTCTTCCAGTTGCCTCTATTTTCATTTAAATCCTATAAAAACACGTTGCATGAGACCTTACATGATCCATGCACAACATCCATGAATAACTTTAATTTATTTGTGTTTCTATTTTTCTTGTCTTCTTTTTGTCTTTTAAAATTTCTTCTTCTTACTCTATGAAGATAAGTAAAAATTAGTCTTCAAAAATAACCTAAATATTGTGCTTTCGACTCACTTTAACTTATTTACTTCTGAATTGTGCTTAAAATCATATATGAGTCAAAATGCGTATCTTAAGCAATTTCATGTCCTTAATCACTAAGTGTTATGAAATAATTAAATACATATCAAAGACATATTGCTCATATGGAATACATGATATTCCAAGAACAACTTTTAATATATATGAAAATTTAACAACATAATTCTGGAATAAATATTTGATGTTTATTATAGTCCAAGAATATAAATAATATGCTAAAGATGTTTATTATTTTATATATTTGATACTTATCAAGTATTAAAAATATTCATTATTTTATATGAGTTGATCCTTGAATTCAACATTACAAGAATATTAACTTTTGTTTGACAATAGTAAGGCCTAGTTAAGGTATGATTTAGTTGAAATGATATTATTTTGAGCTGGAAATGTTTCAATGTAGTATCAATCACTAATTATGCTATAATAAAATTTTCATTCAATGGAAATAATTATTCGAATCACGATATTCTTTAATGAATTGGATATAATTCATTATAATATTAAAACAATATTATGCTGTAGAACATTAGTCATTGGGCATGTGAAAGGACCTAAGTTCTCATGAAAGATCTACTTATATATTTAGGTTTTAATTATAATTATAATTGAGATGAAAGTTACAGGATTTAAACAAGTACTCACTATAAAAAATCTTAAAAAATTCTCTCCCTAAACTACTGTCTTAACAGTAGTATGATCATCATATAGTGATATGATACAAACTTAGTGCAGGAGAGTAAATATTGGTTTATGCCCTTACCTTTTGCTTTGGCTTATTCCTATCCATTGGCAAAATTAGCATTAATTTCCAATTTATGCTCTTATCATATTGAGATTCAATTTAAGAATTTTTAGGTTAACTCACGATTTTTATTTGTTATTTGTCGGCAATTTGAAAGCTTCGATAAGATGTCTTTTGTATTGACTTCCTCATCTATTAATCATGAATAATCAATTAACCTGTCACACTTAACTAATTTGTGTGTTAAATAAATATGTAATGATTTGTTGACTATAAATACTTTAAGTTATTTGATGTTGGACATTTTGTATCATTTTATTTATACAGGACTATATGTAAGAACTACAACTTGTATGTGTGGCAATTAATAGATCTTGTTGATTTAGTGGATGTAGTCAAATAGGTTTACAATTAGGCTGTGTTTGCTTAGAAGTTTTATAACGTAATAGAATGAAATATAATATTATTACGTCGTTTAAGAGGAAGTTTTATAATAAAATAAAATAAAAGAGGAAAGTTTCATATTACATCTCATTCAATTCTAAACAATAAAAATAGAAAACTTTCAATTTGGAGAGTTGAAAATGAAAAGTAAAATGATACATTATATTATATTATGGACCCTTCATTCAAACAACATTTTATTATATTACATTATAAATTCTTCTGTCTTTCTCAAATAATAATTTTATAATATTATATCTATTTACGTTCTATTATATTATAAGTTATTTAATTCTATTTAAAACTTTATTTCCCCCTAAACATTCAATTATTTCATTAATTTCAAAATATTTAAAACTATTTCATTAATTTCAAAATATATACTGGATTTGCCGTCGACACGTCTCTCTGTCAAGTTGCTAGATTTCTGAAAGGTTGTGCTTTTGAAGGAACAAACAGAGGCTGGTGATGATCGTTATGGTGCGGTGGTCATGCCTGGTGATCTGAAGATGAACAACAGCGGGGGCTCGTCCATAACTGGAGGAGGAGGATCGACATGGCTATCACCAAAATCAGTGTCAACTTCGGGGAAGAGGATACAGAGAGAAATGGCAGAACTCAACCTTGAACCACCTCCTGATTGTTCTGCTGGTCCTATGGGTGATAATCTCTACCACTGGGTTTCCACGTTCATTGGCCCTCCAGGTCTCTCTCTCTTTCTCTCTCTGTTTGTTTCTATTGTATTCTTGTTTATTTTTCCTTTCCAAACTCCACGTTTTGAGTTTTCTGAATTTTGGTTTAGTTTATGCTCTTTTCTTTTCCGGCGTGAAAGTTCTAGTATTTGGTTTCCTTTTTAAATAATTGAGTCTTCCTTGTTGTTTGATTGCTTTGTTGATCTTTCTTGATGATTCAAACGTTCACATTATTTGCTTTTTTTATTGTGATGAGATTCATTTGAATTGAACAAACTCTCTTATTTCTTGGTTTTCATATTTTTAGTACCTTCGTTCTCGTTTTGTCATGCCAGTGTACATTGTGCTTCTTTGCCTGGCTGGGTAACTTCTGTTTCTGGCTATCAAGTTCACATCACTGAACTATGATGTTCATATTGGTGAACTCGAGAAATTTACCTTCAAAATACAGTGATGTATAAAATCTACTGATTTCTTTAGACTTTTGGGCTCTCAACTTTCAGTTCTTTTCCCTCTTTTAGCCCCGCAATTTGTGACTCATTTTTGGGATTCTGTACCACGCTTGTTCGGATGGAAAAATCGGCATGACATGTATTTTTACCATTAACATTCAAATGATACCTTCAATTTTGAGCTGGAATGCTGGCTGTAAACTTTTAGTATAATCCAAGACTTATGTCAATGTTCACCAATTTGTTCTGTTTATTTTTGCAGGAACACCATATGAAGGTGGTATATTCTTTCTGGACATGTTATTTCCAACTGAGTATCCATTCAAAGCTCCAAAGGTATGCTTGTGCATGTCCAATATAGCATGCTGCTTAAAATTCTACAATTAAGTCTACAGCTATACTGGTTTTAGTCATTTTTTTTAGTCATATTTGCAGATATGTGTGTTTACACACCTATTTTTCCTAAAAGAGAAGATCTTGTTTCTTTCATCTCCTTTCCGCTTGTAAGTAAGCCATATGAAATTCCTAGATTGAACAACCTGAAAATGTGTGAATGAGGTTAGGGAGTTTGGATATTAGATAATAGGCATGGGCTCCTGTTTACTTTAAAGTTTTGACTCTATGGTCATAGCATTTTCAAGTCCATTCTTGTTGATATATTGCACAAGGGGCAGTCCATTTGTCTGACGAAACATAATGTTTTTTTGTATTTGCAGCATATGTCATTCACAAGTGCATTGTGCTATGATATCTTTGTGTATGTCTTTATAAATATAAGAGACTGCAAACCATCAAGCAATGTAATAACTAGCCAGCATACTAGTGGTATTTAGGTTGTTTGACGAAGTTTGACACTTTGGTTTAGGCAGGGTTGTGGATTTGATTCCAATTTTATTGGTTTGCATCCATAGGTCTTATATATGTTTTTGTGTAGGATCTAGTCCTATGACTTACCGGTAAATTTTCTTTTTCTTTCCTTGAGTTCTCCTTTCTAGGCCTTGTGATTGCTATTTAGAAAACTGATTTTGATAAGCTTTCTATAAACTATTTTCACGAAAGATTCTCACTGCTTTTTTATTTGTCATAATGCCCTTCAAATAGTTTCAATACATAGGGCTTTTAGAATAGGAATCTGCCAATTTATTCTCCTATTAAAATAGACTTATGAAAATAATATGATTCCTAATTGAGATAACTACGGCCTAAATAAGATAATTGTTGCTATTATTTCCTAATCAAGCTGATCTTTTTTGTATATTTTCTTTCATAAGAATGCATCTTGCGTATCATTACTCTCCCCTGGACAAAGAGTTTGTCCTCAAGCTTGAACTCAGGATAACTCTGGATATCCTAGCCCTCTTTTATCCCCTTCCTTCATCCTCTTCTTCAGATTCTAAGTATTCTACTCAAAATAGCTTCTTACATTTATGTCTCCAATAGAATGCTCCATCACAATTCAAGGAAAGCCCCTTTTCTCTTCGTTCCCCATCTCTACCTTAGTCAATTTCTTAACAAAAGGCTCAGGAGCACTTCCCACACTAGAAACAACCCCGTGACCCACACCCACACTCCCTTTTCATCCTATAGAATTTCCTAACACAACCCTCGAGTTGTTCCAGAAAGTGGTAGCCTATTGACTCCCTTCTGTAGCAATTGGAGCACTTCTCAATCTCCTTTCATGTGCGTGGGCCAAGTTTATGGCTGCCCCATGTTATTCGGTTACTGTTGCTCCACTTCTAGTCAAAGCCCTTCTACGAGCCTAGTAGTAACAACCCAACCTGCTGCCTTTTAAAGCTCTGTTGTGTGTGCCAACAAAAATCTGAAATTCCCTCTTGTACGCCTTCATTGTCCCAAAGTGTTTCAAAATAGCTAAATTCACCCAATGGGTTAAGACTCATGGGAGTTCCAAACAATAGGTAATATTGTTTCTTGAAAAATTTCCAATCTTACCGAATTCCTCTTACTCCACCTTAGAAAACTACAGTTGTGCCTCTCCATTAAGATGGAATGTTTCTAGCCCCATTTTCCCCTCTCCTGGTGGGTTCGTTGGTTTTCGAAGAATTGCTTTACCTTGTAAATCCAAACAAGAGGGCCATTAGAACCATCATAGTTGTGGAATTCTAACTTAGAATACCTAGGAATAGTGCCTAAACCAGCTGGCCTTGCACTTTTGTTTGGCATCCTCTTTATATAAGTGCGGTTACTGCTATCAGCTTCCCCCTGTTGGTCTCTCAGCAAATAGCCTGCAGAAACTCCTCAGATGAGCATTCTAGCATTCTTCTACATTTGCTAATCACGCCGCACTTATTTCATAAACACATCTACTTTAGTTGACATATCACACAAGTTGTCTATGACCTTGGGCTTTGATACCAAATTGATGTGTATTTTTGTGTAGGACCTAGTCACGAGATAGCTTACAAAGAAACCCTATTTTTCCTTACTATTCTTCTCCTTCTTTGCCCTTATGGTTGTTGTTTATAAAACTCATCCTTGACAAGCTTTCTATCAACTATTTTTACAATAAATTCTTATTGTTTTCTTTTTCATTGTAATCACCTTTAAATAAACTCGATAAATAAAGATTTTAGGAAGTAAAATAGAAGAGGAATCAGCTAATTTATTCTCCTATTAACATAGACTTGTGAAAATAATAGACTTCCTAAATAAGATGACTCCTGTCTAAATAAGATAACCACTGCACTTATTTCCTAATCAAGCTGATCTTGTTTATTTTCTTTCTTAAGAATGCATCTTGCATATCAAGGTTGTTTCTGTTGACTGTTTGCACTAAAGAAGGATTATGAATACTGGCAGGATAAGCTCCTGGGTATTCTTGAATCACTGGTTGGAGCATAAGCTCCATTACTTTATTCATTATCTTTTCTGCTTTATCATGAGTGTGCTTTGCAGGTAGTATTTAGAACCCGCATCTACCATTGTAATGTTGATTCAGCGGGCAATCTTAGTTTGGACATTTTGAGGGATAGCTGGAGTCCAGCTCATACAATTACAAAAGTGCTTCTTGCAATCAGATCAATTTTCAGTCATCCTGACCCTTGTAATACATCCCTGCCTGTTCTACATACTTTAAAGGCTTTATTTTTCTGTGCCTATTTACTTACTATGTTTATGCTTGTTCACTGACTCAATATTGCGTTTATATGTCCTAATGTGTGGTGATTTTCCTTTTTGAGGGTTGGAAGTTGTGAGAGAACTTTTATATGACCACTCTTTGAATGCTCTTGTTGAATGACTTTCCTTTCATTGCTTAATACAGTTAAAACGTTTAGGATAGACCATTCCTGAGAAAGAGTATGTCCTCTCGCAACTTAAATATTGGAGGATATGTTTATGCAAAAATTTTAAATTGGACTTTATCGAATTCCTCGAAGACTGTCTTGTTTAATTTTTTTAGCATTTATTTTTGTACCAATTCAGCTTCGTGATGGAAGCCTTATTCCTTTTGCAGATAATCCCGCTTCTCCTGGTATTGCTCACTTGTACTTGGCAAATAAAGCGAAACATGATGAACTTGCTGCGGAATGGACATTACGATTCGCCAAGTGAATATGATGTGTTCAAAGTGCACAAGTTCCTTGTTGCAGTATCATACCAACATTTGTAGAAAGAATGTTATATCATGTGAACGAAAAATACTGAGGAGACAAACCATCATTTAAGGTGATAACTCTCCTTGTCATCCATCAACAAATTGTGTACAATACTCGTTGAAGATATCTTTATTTTAGTCCAAGGTAAAAAATTTCCAGTAGAAGTGAAAAATAGAACCTAGAAAGTTCTGACAACCAAGAGTTTAGCAAGAAGTCATGCACGTCCAAGCAAATTGAAAATTGGAGCCTGAGAAGTAGGACTTAAAATTATAGCTGGGCAGTGTTGTGCTACCTTCAGCAAAATCATTCCAGTTCTTCTAATCACTCCTGTAAAATAGTGATTAAGCTTGCAGTTGACGGTTAAGACAGCCCTTGATGTTGCGTTCCACTTCTCATCATTGTACAGAACTCTTGGTAGTTGATCCTCCCGTCCTGCGCATTGAAGCAAATATCAGTGGAAGTCATCCAAGGCGAGAAATTTCAGGGATCAATATCGGAGAAGACCTACATTATCTGTATCCACTTCATTGATTATTTGCTTGATGCTTGCTTCGTCTCCCATTCCATACTCTTTCATTGCCGACTCTAACTCATCCCTTGTTATAAATCTATTACCAAATTGATTGAAAAAAAAAAATCATGAAAGAAGTTATCTGAAAAAACCATGTTCAAATCCCCAAATGTGTGCTTCTAATCAGTTTCGAATAGCTTATACTAGGATTACTATAGAACACCCTAAACAGAAGGAAAACTTTAAAGTATCAAAAATCAATTTAAGAAGATCAGGGAGATAGGGCAGAGGGGAATTGCAGTCTTTCATTTAGTTTAAACTTGTTCAAGCACTGAAGAATATTATAGATCCAGGAGGAGAAAAACTCACCCGCTGCTATCCTGATCAAAATGCTGAAATGCTTTGAATAGGTGTTCATCTCTTTCCAATTTATACCTATGCATTGTGGCTGAAATGAATTCAATGTAGTCAATTGTTCCATTGCCATCCACATCAGCCTGCCCAAAGATAAATGGTGATAATACAGCTTCTGACATGTTTTGAGAGAAAATATGAACAAAGTATCTCTATGCTAACGTACAGCTTCCATGAGTTGCTTGACTTCCGTTTCTGTCAGCTTTGAACCAAGACGAGCCAAACCTGATCTCAGTTCCTCGTAAGTGATAGTGCCACTATTGTCAGTGTCCATATTCGTGAACATTGCCTTGAGACCTTTAATCTCATCTTGTGACATGTTTTGTGCAATGACCTATTTAAAGTGGATTGTTGGAACAAAAACAGATGAAAACAGAGCAATTCATGCTTGTATAACTTAAAAATTCAGGAGAATTAGGACAAAGAGAATTTACATTCAATGCAAGTTTCTTGAGCTTATTCATGGCTCTGAACTGCTTCAATCTAGAGAGGACTGCACTGTCTATTGGCTTGTCTGAAGCTGCATCTCCATCTTTGATCCAGGGATGCTCTAATCAAATGCAAAGATTTTAGCAAGAATAATTAAAACTAGTATAAAAAGCCATACCATAAGACCAAGCAGATGAGGGGATTCAACTTCCTTTGACAAAACAACATAAGTTGTGCCAACAGAACAGGTTGTTTTCTTCTTCTTCTTTTTTTTATGGAATGCTAAATGAGATGCTGATGTTTAACAAAATTTAATAGATTAACTTAAGCAGAATAGGGCACAATAGAGGGACTAATTAGAAACATCAAACCCCGACATCTTGTACATTTCTTTCGTCAAGTAGTCTCGCGTCTCACCTCAGGGGTTCTAGCTTAGCTTCTTGCATGCGCTTCCAGATGCTTAGAATCAACAGCAAGGCCTGAGGCATTTCACGATTTGAGAACCTGTGAGTTGTTGTGCAAATGTTTATGATACCAGATTGGATTCAAACACTTCTCCCTGTGGAACAGGTTGTGATTTGGGATGGATTGCATAATGGGGCGAGATGCACCAGGTACATATGCTATGCACTGATGATTGAGCTCCCTTCCTTCACTGCTTTGCTTGTCCTTTCAAAGATTATCTCGTGTGTGTGAGTCTGGGACTGGTTGTTAGTAAGCCCCTGCCTAGGGGAGGACCCATTCTCCTTATAAGTTGAACTGCATGTGTTCTTGAGTCCCTTGATGGCAATCAGTTCTCTTACTCTATTAACTACGAAATTGAGTAGGCCCTGTGGTTCTTGTTTAGTTTTTAGGATCCTTCACCCAAATTTCATAAACTTAGCATGAAAATTCTGAAATCTGTGTCATTTAAGTGATTGAGTGAGCATAGCCCTGGAATTGCATTCGCTAGGTTGGTAGGAGTGAAGAGTGTTAGAGATTATGATCTGAATCAGATCTGATTCTGTATCTTTAGGGATCACAAAGTGCATTAGCGTGTGATTGTAATTATAACTTACCTTATATGAATAAGACAATCTCAAGGAGGAGGTGAAGCGGGATGCGATTTCGATTTTAGGGGTTTCAAATCCAATTGATCATGGCCGATACTTGGGTCTTCCCTCTCTAATTGGGAGAAATAAAAAACAAAATTTTGCTTTCTTGAAGGATCGACTTAGTAAACGCATTCACAACTGGAAAAATCGTCTACTTTCCAAGTCGGACAATGAGATCGTTCTCAAGACTATCGCTCAAGCTCTTCCTACATTCTGTATGAGTGTCTTCCTCCTTCCAAAAGGTATTTGTGATGATTTACACAACATGATGAATTCTTTTTGGTGGGGGTCTTCTTCAGGCAACAGATCTAAACTTCACTGGGCCAAATGGGAGAGACTATGTGCTCCGACGAAATTGGGCAGTATGGATTTCTGTGATATACATTGCTTTAATCGTGCGATGCTTTGTAAGCAAGGTTGGCCATTCTTGTCCCACCCGACTTTGCTGCCAAGTAAGTTGTTTAAAGCTAAATATTTCCCATATTGCAATTTTCTTCATGTTAAAGAAGGTCGAAACCCTAGTTTAATTTGGAGGAGCATTTTTTCGGCACAACATTTGCTGGGCAAAGGAGCTCGTTGGAGAGTGGGAGATGGAAAATCAATCTCAGTTTTTAAAGATCCCTGGTTGAATCGCAATGATGGTTTCTTTGTGCGTTCTGCTTCGTTAACTGGTATGGAAAATATGAAGGTTAGTGATCTTTTTAGTTCGGATAACTCCGGATGGGATTACTCTTTTGTTAATGGCATTTTAGCACCAGCTGATGCTTCTCAAGTTTTCAAAATCCCCATTTCCCTGTCATTGCCTCCTGATCATTTTTGCTGGCAATTTACTAGGGACAGTTTGTATAGTGTTAAATCGGGTTATAGGATTGCTACTGTTCAGTATTCTTCTATATCCTCTTATCTGGTTGATGGCCACTGGAATTCTCTCTGGAATGTTCAGCTTCCCCCCAAAAATAAAGGATTTCCTCTGGAGGCTGTTGCGTGATTTTGGGCCTTGCAAACAAAGACTTTTGGCTAGGGGTGTCACTCTTGATGTCTCTTATAACAGATGTGGTCTAGTTGAAACCATGGACATGTTTTTGCTCTCTTACTCCCACGCTAGAAGAGTGTGGAATGCTGCAGGTATCTCTTTACAGGGTGGTGACATTAAACGCTGTATCTCCTCGATGTTAGTTGGTAAAAACTCTGTTTTGGGCCATCGAATTTTAGCTATTTGTTGGAGCCTTTGGTTCCATCGAAATCTGTTGTGTTGGGAGCAGAAGGATACTCATCCGAATGCCATTATATCTTTTGCTGATGAGTTTCTTGCGAATTGGAAAGAGGCAACTTGTGCCTTTAATCAGATACAATTGAATGGCAGCACCCTTTCTCGCTGTCATTCTTGGAACAAGCCTGATGTGGGTTGGATGAAATGTAATGTTGATGCTTCGGTCTCGAGAGGAGACAACAGTTCGGGTTTTGGGGTTGTCCTCAGGGATGATCATGGTCAGTTTCTAAAGGCTCTCTCGGGTCACATACCTTGTTGTGTGGATGCTTACCTTGCAGAAGCAATTTCCATCAAAGAAGCTGGCTCAAGGATCAACGCCTGGATAGAATTATCATTGAGTCGGATTGTCTAGAAGCGATTAACCATATTAATAACTCATCCAGTAATTTGCTAGAGGTTAGTACAGTGTTTGCTGAGTGTCTCTCACTTAAGAACAACTTCCACCATTTGTCCTTCCGTTGGACTTCACGGAATGCTAATAAGGCTGCTCATTCGTTAGCAAGGGTCACTTTATTACATGCAAACCGTTTCGAGTCGGATTCTATCCCAAGTAGTATTGTTTCTGTTCTTCTTTGTGATTGTCCGTCGCTTGTAATCAATTCGAAAGAAGTTTTAGGTTCGGGTGTTATAGGGTAAAGCCTATTGGCTTTAGGTTTAGTTGCTTCTTCTAGTTTTGATTTCTCGATATTTTAATGAATTTGCTTGGCTTAAAAAAAATGAATAAGACAATCTCGGAGTGAGACCCAATGTTACGAATACCATATCGGACTTAGTACTGGATTGGATTTTGGTACGGTACTGTATTGGTACCGGTTAATACCGAGTACCGTTTCGGGTAATTTTTAAATTTATGAAATAGTCCCCGAATTTTTTTTAAAATTTCAAAATAGTCCATTGCCATATTATACAGCTTTACTGTATATTTTTAACCATGTTTCCAAAAATCATAATAATAAATAATAATCACAATTTTAATTTAATTTATAAAATTAATTTAATAATTATTATAAATATAATTAAATTT
>JANKYE010000002.1:28323597-28333958 GCA_032467995.1 Erythroxylum dillonii
AAGTTGAAGTAAATAAAATAACTAATTAAAAAACTTTGAAAAAAAGAGGGGAGAAAGAGAGGCGGGAGGGAGGGAGGGAGGGAGGGAGAGAGTTTAAAACGTTTTGAAAATTTTGCAAAAATATTCCCCTATTTTTAAAATTTCCGATAATGATCGATATTTTGAATACTAGCCAGTACCAACCAGTACCATCCAAAATCAACCAATACTGATTAGTATTTAAATCTGATACAACCGACCCTCCGTTTCGTGCCGATTTTAGTCCGGTATGTTATCCTAAACCCTGGTTAACAGAACAGGTTGTTGCATCTAATATTTGGATATTCTTCTCAAAGCAACTTCAAAAGGTAATGAACGACATGCATACTACAAACTCTCATTTCCCACCCGTGGCCATGCTTTCCAAAAGAATATCTTTAGGTTTTCAGAATGGCGGAAAAAGACATCCGATAAATAATAACTCATAAAGAAACCAAGGCATTATCAAGGAAACCGAATAGCAAGCTGAAAATGGAAAGAAAATATTGGGAACGTACCAAGAACTTGCGCAGAAGTTATTCGTAATTTGGGGTCCTGAGTCAGCATCTTCGTGATCAAATCCTTGGCACTTTCTGATATTGACGGCCATGGTTCACTTTCAAAATCAATATCTCCTTTCAGAACCGCATCAAATATCTCCTTCTCATTTTCTGCAACGAATCAGATTGATATTAGCAATCTGCAAAGTCAGTTAAACCTGATAATCATGAAAACCACTTTCGATCGTATTTACCACCCCAAAAAGGAGGTAGCCCACAGAGTAGAATATACAGTATAATTCCTGCACTCCAAATATCTATCTCCTTTCCATAACTACGCCGTAATACTTCAGGAGCAACATAATAGGCGCTTCCCACTATATCATGGTAGACTTTACCTGTAAGATATTCAAGGCACCATGAGAATTAATGGACATGAGCGTTTAATAAGGTGGAATGGAAAAATTGTAATTAGACACTAAACTCATGTACGAACACATTTTTCATGAAAGAGTGGACATGAAACATACCAGGATTCCGTTATAGACAGGACGACCAAAGAATATTAAGGTTGTCTCTCATGAAGTTAAACCATATCATGCAGTGAAATAAACCATATTAAGGTTTAATTCACACACACTTGTTGCTTATCGTTAGCATGGCTGCCAAGCGTCAAAGGGCCATTTGCTGAGTATGTTAGGTTGTTGTAGGAAGTACAGTATCTTGATGATGGTGTGATTTCTTCTAGTTCTATGCTGGGGGGATTGGGCTTGTATCCCTAATTTGGACCCTCCTCTTTCTATTAATACAACCATCAGATTTTCCCTCACTTTCGTTCATTTCTACGTCCCCTGTTTTTACTGATACTTTTTGGTGTCAGAAGTCAGAACACGGATTGCAATGGTGACCACATCGGAGCTTTAAACCAGACTCAATTCTATGAAGAAAGAGTTGGATGATAGGGATAAGAAGTTGGAGAAACTATCGACGGGATTAATTGCTAAGTTTCAGGAGGTGTTGAAAGCTATCAACCAAGGGAAGAGAGTTGAAGAAGAAGGAGAAAGCAATAACTAGAGAGAGGATAGGAATTCAGAACAGAATCGTTAGGCAAGAATAGAAAATCAAACCACGAAGGTGACGTTCCCTAGTTTGATGGTACAGATTTCTTAAGGAGGTCTAGGAGTTACCGCATGTAAAGGGGAAGGCATTGGCAACACCAATATCTCAAGAATTGAGATAATGTAACCCTTATCTGACCGGAGCTAATCATGGATCTGGGCTGTAGATTTGATGAGTCTCTATTTAATAACCCCATTGCTGAACTAATGCACCTAAAACAGTTTGGTGGTGCCGAAGAGTACATAGAAAATTTGGATGAAATAAGTGCTAGAGCTACTTAGATAGCTTTGTAGCACTGAGTTGTTTCTTAGGTGGATTGAAGGGTCTTTGTATCTCATGTGAGGACAAACATGCCTACGACCACAAATGCAGAAACGCCAAGTTGTTTGCCTTTGTAGAAGAGGTTGTAGAGGAGGAAGATGTCCAAAGAGCCATAGAAGCAGGGAGTGACAATCAAAACTACAAGTTTGTAGAAATTGATGGTGAGGAGAACAGAAAGGAAGTTCATGTCTCGTTGAATGCTATACAGGGAGAAATCAGTGATCACACAATGAAGGCGAGGGGTTTATCAAGAGATAGCCAGTGTATTTCCTCATAGATACAGGTAGTACACATAATTTTTTGAGTTTTAAGCTTGGGAAAGCATTGGGTCTAAAACGTCAGGTTGCTAAAAGATACAGAGTCACGGTTGCTAATGAGGAGCTAGTGGACATTACCTCTTGCTGCGAGAACCTGAAGCGGATATGTGGCAATGCTGTATTTCACACAGATTTTCTCATACTACTGTTTATTTTATTAATCGACCTTTTACTAAGGTTGTGAGGGACAAAACTCAATTTGAGGTATGGTATGGAGTTAAACCAATAGTTAAGAATCTCACGATGTTTGGGAGTCACTTTAAAAAAAAAAAAGAAGATGTTTGGGAGTTTATGTTACTCGCTTGTACCAGATTTTAATAGAGATAAACTTTACAAAAGGGCTGCTGTAGGGATCTTTGTTAGTTGCAGGTTTGAAAGGTTATAGAATCTTTGATGTTGAAACAGGAAAGCTCAGTGAGTAGGGATGTGAAGTTTGATGAGTATGCAACATAGAATTGGTAAATGAATGAAGATAAAGTTGCTGAAATTGGTCAACAAGGAGTTGACATTTCTCATGATCAAGTTGAGGCTGAAGAAAAATCATAATTAGATTTGGATACTGAAGTTTCTCTGAGAGGCACTAGACTCTTGACTGATATTAATAGATGTAATGCAGTCATTTTGGACTCTTCAGATTATGATGAAGTTTCAAAATCCAATGAGTGGAGAACAGCAATGCAGGAGTTAAATATGATTGGAATCTGGTACCTAGACCTGACAACAAGAATGTGATTGGTGTAAGAAGGGTTTGCAGAACCAAACTTAATGCAAATGGTCCTATCAACAAACATGAGGCAAGATTTGTTGTCAAGGGATATTCGTAAGAGTATGGTATTGATTTTATAGATTAATTTGCTCCAATTGCAAGATACGACACAATAAGGCTATTGATAGCCTTGGCAGCTCAAAATGGCTGAAAATTTTCTCCACTTAATGTAAAGTCAACCTTCTTAAATGGTTTACTTGAAGAAGATATTTATTTGAGCAACTAGAAGGATTTCGAACTTCAGATGGTAAAGAGAAAGTTTACAAGGCTTTATATGGACTAAAACAAGCTGTTAGAGCTTGGTACAAAAGGATTGATATTTATTTGAGGAGTCTTGGATTCAGCAGGAGTATGAATGAGCATACTCTTTATGTGGAGCAGGCTCATGGTCATTTGTTGATCGTTTGTCTATATGTTGATAACTTGCTAGTCACTAGAAGCAACTCAACCTTAATGGTGAGTTTCAAGAAAGAGTTGCAAAATGTGTTTGAAATGACTGATTTAAGGGAGATGATGTTTTTTCTTGGCATGAAGATTAATCAAACTCAAAAAGAGATCTTCATTTGTCATAGAAAATATGCAGCTGAGATTTTGAAGAAATTCAGCACGCAGAATTGCAAGCCTGTATGCACTCGATTGGTGCAAAATGAGGGATTGTGCAAGGAAGATGGAGCAAGTAAAGTGTATTTGGGGGTTTACAGAAGTTTAATTGGCTATTGTTGTAAATACAACAACAAGACCTGATCTTATGTATACAGCAAGCCTGTTGTCAAGATTTATACAGGATCCTAGTGAATTACACTTGGGGACTGCAAAAGAAGTGATGTCAAAGGAACAGAAATTTTTGGAATTTGGTTCAGCAAATGAGCTTATTCAATGCTGACTGGATATACAGAAAATAACTGGGCTGGTTCTGTCAAGGATATGAAGAGCACTTCTAGATATGGATACTTCTCGAATTGGTGCATTCAGTTGGAATTCAAAAAGGCAAGGATCAGTTGCACAATCAACTATCAAGACAGAGTATATCTCTGTTGCAACTGCTGTCAAATAAGCTATTTGGCTGAGAAAAATTCTGAATGATTTGAAGCAACAATAGAAGGAAGCTACAGAAGTATTTTGTGACAATTAATCATCTATTGTTATGGAAAAGAATTCGGTGTTTCTTGGCCGAACCAAGCCCATAAAAATCAAGTATCATGCTGTAAGAGAAGCTAAAAAGGAGAAAGAAGTGGAGTTGAAGAACAACAAGTTAGAGAATCAAGTTGCTAATATTATTCACAAAGCATTACCAAAGCCAAGGTTTCAAACACAAAGACTTATACTTGGTGTTTCCAGTAAAAACATCAGGAAGGAGTGTTGATGTAGTGATGATTTTGCTGTCAATTTACACAACTACCTTCTTGGTATTTTAGTTACACTTGAGCAGCGTATTTGCTGCATAAATTTAGGAACTAAACTATCATATGTCGTTGTGTTGTTGACTAATGTGTGAACCTTCTTAAATTTTGGGAAGCAAAATAATATAAGTAGAATAGTTTCTTTTCTTTCTAAGGAGTAGGCGGGACTTGTAAGCAGAAAGCTCAGTTCCAAGTGAGCCTTTTCAGCCAATTTTTCGTTTGTTCTCCTTAGCTTTCAAAAGCCAACAGAAACAAACGTTGCCTACTCTTGTCGCACAAAGTTTAAGACAGTGGCCAAGACACTAGCTCAGATTAGATGTAAGTTGAAGCATTCCAACAATCTAATTCAATCATCAAGCAAAATCATGTCTAGTTGAATGCATTCTAATAATTTGAGTTGACCAGTATTAAAAATCTCAAAATTGAGAAGCAAAAATCCAGTCAATGTTACAATTGTAACTTGAGTCAATTAAGCAACCAGTTAGATCCCTATATAGCATAGCCAATAAATACTCAACACGGAGACAGGAGGATTAAGAGATTAACCTTCCTCGATGAACACAGAAAGTCCAAAATCAGTTGCTTTGAGTGTGGCTCCCTCATCCTTGCTAGAGAGCAAGAAATTCTCCGGCTTGAGATCACGATGCATCACTCCCATAAAATGGCAAGCGTGAACCACATTTACTATATACCTACAGATTTTGGCAGCATCTCTCTCCGAATAATGCCCCTTTTCGATGATCCTATCAAAAAGCTCCCCACCAGCACAAAGCTCCATCACAAGGTGAACAGATTGCCTATCCTCGTAGGCACCCCTGAACTGCACAATGTTTGACTGACCAGACATATGCTGCATAATATTAACCTCCTTCTTGATATCTTCTCTGTCATTCTTATTGGACAGCTTTCGTTTAAGAATAGACTTGCAGGCATATTCATGGCCAGTTGATTTTTCTGTGCACAAGTAAGTAATACCAAATTGGCCTCTGCCCAGTTGTTTGCCTAATGTGTAGTATTCTTGAATATCGTCAAAAGGTTTTCCCAAAATGGTATTAACTTGTCTTTGAGCCTGCGTAGCTTTTTCTCCAACTGGCTGCACAGCGGAAGGAACATCTGCCCTGTGCTGTTGAGCTCTTGGTTGTGGAGTTCGGCTCTGAGTTTGTACTTTTGATTGGTGGGCAACATGTTGAGATGAAGTTAGTGGTTTTTGTTGCTGCGGTCTTCGATTGTAAGGCTGCTGATGGTTCTGTACAGGATTATTGGAACCAAGCTTGTGGGCTTCAGTGTCTGGTTTTGAAGCTTCTTGCTTGCTGATACAACAACCCATGATCAAATGTGAAATTCAAAGAAAGAAATGAACAAAAAGCTCCAAAATTTTGGCCCTCTGCAAGTACACACACTTCTAACAGGGTGATCAAAATGTTCACTTTCGCATTGTTCCAGTTCAGAAAAAAGATCATCTTTTTAGGTAATTCGAAACAAGCCAATTCAGTGGATATCTACTGTTCTTTGCACTAAAACCGAAACAGCAAAAGAAAATGAATATTGGATTTGGATATCTAAAATGACAAGATTATTTTAGACAAAGAATTCAGACAACAATTGGAACATGTTAATCTGCTTTTCTCCATTGATGCAACACTAGAGCCTTTCTTTTCGAAGAATGGCCATTTCTTCACGGATCTTTGTTGACAAAATTGTGAATATTGACACATTGGTATCTGTGTTCATCTAGTTTCTTACATCTTAAGTTCATATGCATAAGCTAATGAATTTGCTTTTTGACTTTTTCTTGAATTATATAACCAAAAGCTATAGATCCAATCAGTCTCCCTGCTCGCTTCCCGACATTTAAAAGAATACTATGCTTCAAACTTGCATACATAACGATAGCGATTTAAAACTCGGTCCGAACATTAAATCGGAGGTTTTATTGGTCATTGATTTGATCGGTTCAATTATCGGTCGAACTAGTGTGACGTCATAATTATTTAATAATTATATTTAATATTAAAAAAATACAAAAATATACCAAATAATATTAAAAATAAGAAAAAATAAAAAAAAATTTATTAAACCGACGGTCGGACCGGTTGAACCAGACCAATTCGACTGGTTCTCACTGATTCAATTGAGAACCGGTTTTTAACAGTGAACTGGACCGGATAGCTGACTGGTTACCGGTCAAACCGGCCGGTTCAATTCGGTTTTTAAAACTATGCATGACATGTATATTGATTTATTAGTAAATTTGTTTTTCTTATTTAAGAGTAACTCAAAATTTAAAATTTTTATTTTATATTTTAATTATACGTAAAATAATTTAATTCTTTGATGTTGAAATTATGGCAAGCATTTTCACACTTTCAAGTCATTTGAGTATATTTTAATATAATTGCAATCCAGTTTCTTTGTTTGATCTTTCATATTTTATTCCAACATGCTTCTAATAAAATGCACAATAATAGCTATATTTTTATTTAAAATTTTTTTCTAAAAACAACCAATATTTTTATTATTTTTGTTAAATATTAGATTTATACTACCAATCCCAGTGACATATAGTTTATTTAAAGAGGAGTTGTATATTTTAACCTAAAGTATTAAAAACTTTAGAGTATTAATCATTTCTTGTATATAGATTAGCATTTTTTTAATTCATTCTATTTGGATTTTATAACAAGCATAACAAATACATTGGATTTCCTGTATCACAGAAGTGATAATGGAAACTATTAAAGCCTTTTGACAATTCACCACCTCACTTACTATGAACTTTGAAATACATTTTCTTGCTTTTAACAGCTGAGAAAAGAAGTGGGAATTGCCTTGTTTTCCTTGCATTTGCCAGAAGTTCTTCCCTTTTAAATATAATGAGTGAAACCATTGCCCCCATGAGGATTCCTTTTGAGTCAGTAATCTCTGTATCATCTTTCCTGTTGAAACCTTGTTGCACAGACTAATAGGTTACACTCCCCTTTTTCTTTTAATTTACACATCTCCCTCCCACTGACTTAATGAGGAATACTCTACCACCAGTAAGGGAAGTTAATTCTTTTCTAAACCTTCTTTATTAACGAAGAACATTCTTTATCGTCAACCTTCTTGTGGTGATTGTCAGCCTCAAATGCACAAAGAGGGTGTTTAACTTGTAGTTTAGTTATCATAGCTAGTCATGGAGATATCTATTGAGTACTATTTGCGACATAAGATAGCTTTTCTATTTATTGATTAATAGAATTGAGAGTTAATTCCTTGAAAGTCTATACATTTCTCATTAGAATGAAAGTTGATTTCTCACGAGCCTTTTCAAGCAATAGGAGATCATTAATAGACATGAGATGGGCAGTTCTTAAACTCTTGCATTTACTATGGAATTGGAATGTAGTATTATAAGTAATATTATGGTATAACAATTTAGATAGTACCTCCATGCATAGCAGAAATAGATACAGGGACAAATGGTCCTCTTGTCGGATTCCTTTCTTGCTTTAGAACAACCTTCTCCATTTACCAAACTTGAGGATAAGGGTTAAGAAAAGCACATGATTAGCCAGATTGCTAGGTGAATTCCATCTTGAGTACCTCTAACATACTTGGGAAAGTACGATGTTATCACCTATGTGTTTCCTTTCTAAGAATACAACTTGAGTTTTATTTATGACTTTAAGAAGTTTACCTGATTCAAAGACTTCCAGTACTGCTTTTGTGATCATGTCCTTTATCTTAGGCCAAGCTTTTTGATAAAACTTCCCGTTCAATCCATTAGGCCTTGGGGCTATCTTAAGATACATCTCAATTACCACTTGTTTAATCTGTATTGATTCAAAAGGAGATGTGACGAGCTAGTTCATTTTGCTAGTAAACTAATAAAGGACGACCTCAGTATTGAGATAGAAGAATATCTTATAGCTTGTTCCCTTAAGGAAACTTTGAAGGAGTAAACCATATCTTTGGTTATCATACTGATCAAGCAAGGCATGGATCTTGTTACTATTTCTTTTGGCCAAGATGTAGTTGTGAAAAAAATCTTATATTTCTTTCCTCTTCTTCCATTTATGCAATTGTTGACCTTTGTCTTAACAGGGAGATGCAGTTAAAAGTTGCTTTAGAATAGTTTTCAATGGCCCATCTCTCTTATCTGTCCTCTAGCCATCACTAGGGTTTTCATTTTGATATTCTCCAAGATATCCTTTGATTGCTTCACCTATTAGTAGAGTATCAAAATAAGTATCCCTCTTTAGTTTTTTTCAATTCTTATTTGGTGTTGAATAATTTCTTAACATAAATAAAGGCTTTAAAACCATGTATCTTATTTTACATTCCTCTTTTAATAGCATCCATGAATCCCTTATGTTCCCCCATGTAATTATTAAATATAAAGGGAATCTTTTGTTATCTAATTAAAAGAATTTATGAATTAAAATTTGAGAATAATCTAATACATATGGATTTATAAAGATAGCCTTGGTTTTTAGACAATTCCCTAACCATTCCCCAACAACCATTACTCTATCAATTTCTTTTTAATGTAGCAATTGTTGGCTTGTTTATTACTCAAAGTAAAATAACACCATAAAGTCATTGAAATATTTGGTCAAATTAATGTTGCCCTCAGTCTTAGACTAATAGAAAGTCCTATTGAAATTGCCAATCAATGCCAAGGTTCATAGATATTAGGCTTCATATTTAAACTTGTGATTAGAACCACTAAAAAGTGACAAATAACTGTTTATTTTCTCCAACAAATAGAATTCTGGTGTGTACATTCTATGCAATGAAATGTATAATTTCAAGTTTAACCCTTCATATATCAAAAGCTACAATTACTACCATAATGATGATGATCTTGGTTTGAGACAAAAGACCTCCAAGATCCATTCACTTTAAGTTTCAAAAACATCCCCTATAAGATCTTTGTTTCAATGATACCCATTACTAGAACTTTATTTGTGGAGATGAAATCACTAAATGATTCTTTTTTACTAGGGCTATTTAGTCCCCTTATGTTCCTAGTAGCTATTAACATTAAATAAAATTCCTATAAGAAAGGCTTTCTTTCTTTTTATTTCTGCTAGATTTCCTCTTTATTACCTCCTTAAAACTTGTTTCCCTTTTTTTTTTCCTTAGAGGGGGTACACATTACAATGCTATAGATCTCCAAGGCCAGCTCCCTATTTTTAATATCAATAGAATTCCCCATAACTTCTTGCAATTAAATTCTTTTAAATTCCTCATTCAATAGATTAGCTTGCAAATTTAAAAGGATTAAATTGTCTTCAAACAATAAAATCTTGACAAAACCTCTAGTTTTTCAAGTTCTCATTGCCCAATCTTTAACCAACAGGAAAGCTAGGCCTTTTTTATTAAAGAAACCCACCAATATAGTAATCTATACCTTTTCCCCTTCTTTAAGGATTTGTATGTCTGGGGCTACCAAAATTCTTCCTTCCTCCACTTTTAGAGGGGTGCATTTCAGGGCATTATTGCTTTTCTTAGTAACAACTTATTTCTTGCTTAGGGAGGAGCTAACCAGATAAGGTCCATTGTCACCAAAGGGAGGAATTACTAGGTTTGGGGAAGGTTTGAAGGCAGGGTGGAAAAGTCCTTACATTTTGGATAGTTTCTATATGGGTTATTTCCATAACCTTATAGAGAGACCTAATTTTGTCTGGTGGCTCCATATCTTTGTCCTATATGAATTAATTTTGTGTTGATATACTTTTCACTTATGTTAAAATTTAAAACTAAATCAAATAAATAAAATTTATTAGTTCTCTTAAAAAAGCAATACAAAAGAAAAAATGAAAAATCAAAACTCGTAAATAAACTACAAATTAAATGTATCCAATCATTATCTTTTTATGTTCTAATAATTTTTATAATGTAGTTTTGAAATATCTTTGTACAATGTTATAAT
>JANKYE010000002.1:28335636-28351488 GCA_032467995.1 Erythroxylum dillonii
TTCTTGATTTTGTGCTTAAATTAATCCTTGAGTGTGTGCTTGTATTTTATGCAATTTGATAGTAAAAATTGTTACAAGTTTACATTAATTGTATTATTAATTTTTCTGAGAACAATTGATACTGGAAATTGTTATTATTGATTGTAGAAACCTCAAGGAGAAAGGAATTAATGTATTCAAACAAGAGCAAAGGCACTACAAGACTTTTGCCGTGATAAAGCAGAATTGTCGTCGAGGCGAAACATGAAGAATTCCGGTTGACTTTCGAGAAAAGTTCGCCACGGCAAAAATTAATTATTTCGCTGCGGCGAAGAATCGAGCAAGAGCAAAAAGCTTTCGGGAAAAGTACACTATGGCGAACTTACCTGTCGCTGCAGCGAACTATCAAAAACCCAAACTATATTTAGAAAATTCTCTCATTATTCGAACCAATCCACCGATCCATCTCTTAAAAACCTACCAAATTAGGTTACAACAGAGAAGAATCATACACCGAGACACTCATCTTTCACTCTCGACCTTCATCCACAACTTCTATCCATTTTTCATCGTCGACTTCATCATTTGTTGTTGCTGTCATGGATGCTTTCGGTGTGTTTACAGTCGTAAGGGTTCCCGAAGTGATGCTTGGCTAAAGCACCATTACCTCTTGAAGATGTAGTGATGGATTAAGTTCGATGGGCTTTAAAGGGGAGTAGCTTTTACATTGTCAAGTTTAACTACATTGTTATGAATTCCTGACTTAGGATTAATGCCTTGTAGTTAGATTTTTTATTAGAGTTTAATCAAGTGTTGAATAATGTATCATGTTATGGATGTGTAATGTAGAATTTTGATACCTAATATATGAAGTCTCATATATGTCTTTTTAGTGATTGTGTTAACTCTCTTTTATCTACCTAGTTGTGTTTGATATTGAGATTATGCTTGATCCAAATTGACCACTTGCATTAGCTTATCCATTAACACACACTAAGATGCATTTATCAAGGTTTTAAGAAATGAAGTTCATTGATTAAAGCCTTGGACTTAAAGTAGTCTTTAAGGTTCATTATTTGGAAACTTAGTGATTTTTGCTCCCAAAAAGATCTATTTGGAACTATGATAGCCAAAGTTTGTTTTCAAGAGGATTTTATCAAATTGATCATCGTTGAGTTTTTAATTTTGTTTCCCAAAAATCCAAAAATATCTTTTATATACTTTTCTTTCAATTAGTTAATTTAATTAAGTTTTTTTATCAATGATCCAAAACCTCCCTTTTATCAATTTAGGTTGCATTTCTCGACAATTAGGCTATCTTGAATCATTTGCGCTAGGTCCAATTAAATGAGACGACCCGAGGTTACACTCTATATTGCAATCCTTGGAATTAAACTTTTGATTCGGTATCTAAGGGAGTAACCCAAAGACTAATGTGCGGATCAGTTGGCGAGCCTTGGGCAATGCTTGGTATGTAGGTCGGCACGAGGAAGGCGTGTTGATGAGGGAACAAGGCGAAGTCTTAAGAGTTGGTGAGCAAAACCCGAGGAACTTGCGAAGTAGGTGAGAAATGTGGAAAGCATCAGTAAAGATCTCGAGAGTAGGCGAGATTCGATACCCGTGGGCATGTGTAGGCAAGTATTGGTGGAAATCTATGATGAGAGGTGAGATTCGGATGTAAGACTGCATGGAGTTGGTGAACTAAGTCATGCAAGACCCGAGGGTAAGCAATAATACGCAAAGGTATGCGAGACCCCGCAAGGATGCAGGAAGGCATGCAAGTGCGACAAGGCGCATAATCACTTAACTTCGGCGAGACAAGTCGAAGGTATGTAAAATATGTAAGGTTTTATATTAACTCGAATTGTGACTTGTACTTAGTCATAGAGCGATGAGGTTGCACTATGAGTGAGCTTGATCATAGAAGATGGACTTGTCCATAGACATGCATTCATGGACCTATGTGCGGATAGGCCTTGGTGACTTAGAAAACACATCAACAGTGACGTGACAACTGTGGATGATGTGGCATACGATGACGTGACGAGATCAACTTGAAGATCATATTGAAGATTCATCAAATCTAAAAGATAAAGACCATGTAGGAGAATCACCTGAAGATAGTAGAGATCTTCATGGATATGGATGCAATCGTCCAAGTTGACATGTAATCTTTATTTGATTAGATTATGATATAATGTAGCCAATTAGAAGAGTCCTAAGGGAAAGGGGATGTCTTCCCATTGGTCGGTGTGATGTAGTGTAATATTTAATTGATAGGATCAACTAGGATTATGAAGATCCTTAAAGATCTTGAACTTGCTTTCCTAGCAAGAAGAGCCTATAAGTAGCTCATTAGAGTTGAGAGCTATGAATTCAATCAATGAGTCATTCACTTTTTAAGAGAAATCACTAAGAGGAGAGAGCTTTTGTGGGAGTTCTCATTATAAGGGCTTCGCATGGGGAGTTCCTTGTAAGGACTTTAAGTAGGGAGCTCCTTGTAAGTGCTTCGAGAAGGAGGTACTTGTATCTTTTGCTAATATTTTGTTGAGAGTTAATGAAAGAGTAGCTTCGGCTATATATATATATATCTCTTATTGCTTTCTTTACTCTGTTATAAACTTGTGTTCTTTTGTGTGTGAGAGAAACACTTTAAAAACTTATGTACACGTGAGGTGTTCAAGGGCTAACAGAATTGTTAGGTGACATTTACGTGAGAAGGCTAAATCTTGCTTAAGCGGACCTAAGCGGGATTGTCGTACGAAGGTAAACACAACTTGCGATAAAAGTTTGAGTTTAGATCAGACCTTTATGACAGTTGGTATCAGAGCCAATCTAGACTGATGGTTGGTGGAAGTAATCTAACGGAAAGGGTTACCAGAATAGAGGCGATTTTTGAGTCTCTATCCCCAACGAATGAGGGAGTAGTTCCTTTGTTGGAACGTATTGCAACCTTGGAGAGGAAGCTTTAAGCAACTATAAGAGTGCTCGAGGAAGACCTTGGAGAGACCTCCCTTCGACACATGGGAGAAGATGGAGAATGAGCTAACGGATCAGTTCCTACCCAACAACACTTCATGGCTCGCGAGGGAAGCTTTGAAGGAGTTAAAGCAAGATGGCTCAATAAGGGAGTATGTGATGTTAGACGTGCGGAACATGTCGGAGGAAGACAAGTTGTTCAACTTCATTAGTGGCTTGCAAGGTTGGGCACAAATGGAGCTTCAGAGGTAGAACGCGAAGGACTTCCCTAATGCAATAGCGACGGCAGATGCCTTAGTGGATCTTCAATTACCACCACCAACTTTACCCAATAAAGAGGGTAAGAAAAATGGTGGAACCCGGGATAGCAAGAAGAAAAGCAAAGAGAAGGTGGGAGAATCTTCTCAATATAAGAAGAAGCAATCGAAGGGGAAGGTTGAATGCTTCATCTATAAGGGGCCGTATTATACTCAAGAATGCCCGAAGAGGAAGAAGGGCAAGGATCAAATGAACTCCATAGTCGGGAAGGACAAAGGAGAGAGTGATAAAGATAACTCGGGGGAAGGAGCCATCAACAACATCACCTATTTGAATGTTATGAGCCTCGTGGAGGAGGACCCATGCAAAAACAAACTTGATTGAAAGAGGAGGTGGCATGTGGGAAAGGTGCCAATGGAAGAGAAGGCCTACTCCAGTCTTCGACAGTTAGCAAAGGAGTCTTCGAGGGGACCACTCGTGGAGGAGTGCCCAAAAATTATTTTGACGAGGGCATCGAATTCTTCTTGTGAGGGTGGTTTGTTGGACCCTTAAGTCTAAACTGCAAGATCGTGCGATTGTTGGTGAGCCTTGTCCAATGCTTAGCACTCAGGTCGGCATGAGGAAAGCGTGTTGACGAGAGAACAAGGCGAAGTCTTGTGAGTTAGAGAGCAAAACTCGAGGAACTTGCAAAGTAGGCAAGGAATGCGAGAAGTATCGACAAAGATCTTGACAATAGGTGAGATTCGATACGCGTGGGCATGCGTAGGCGCACATTGGCAAAAATCTTCGACGAGACATGAGATTTGAAGTTGGCAAACTAAGTCATACGAGACCCGAAGGTGCACGATAATGGGCAAAGGTATGTAAGACCCCGCGAGAATGTACGAAGGCATGCAAGCGCGAAAAGGCACATAAGCACTTAACTTCGATGAGGCAAGTCGAAGGTATGTAAAATATGTGAGGTTTTATACTAACTCGGATTGTGACTTGTACTTAGTTATAGAGCGACGAGACTACACCATGAATGAGCTTGATCATAGAAGATGAATTTGTCCATGGACATGCATTGATGGACCTATGTGCGGATAGGCCTTAGTGACTTGGAAAACATATCAACAGTGACGTGACAACTGTGGATAATGTGGCACATGAAAACGTGACGATATCAACTTAAAGATCACATTGGAGATTCATCAAATCTAAGAGATAAAGACCATGCGGGAGAATCATCTGAAGATAGTGGAGATCTTCACGGATATGGATGCAATCTTCCAAGTTGGCATGTAATCATTATTTGATTAGATTCTGATGTAATGTAGCCAATTAGAAGAGTCCTGAGGGAAAGGGGATGTCTTCCCATTGGTCGGTGTGATGCAGTGTAATCTTTAGTTGATAAGATCAACTAAAATTGTAGAGATCCTTAAAGATCTTGAACTTGCTTTCCAAAAAAGAAGAGCATATAAATAGCTCATTAGAGTTGAGAGCTATGAATTCAATCATTGAGTAATTCACTCATCGAGAGAAATCACTCAGAGGAGAGAGCCTTTGGGGGAGTTCTAATTGTAAGATCTTTGAGTAAGGAGTACCTTGTAAGGACTTTGAGTAGGGAGTTCCTTGTAAGTTCTTTGAGAAGGAGATACTTGTATCTTTTGTTAACATTTTGTTGAGAGTTAATGAAAGAGTAGCATCGGTTATATATATATACCTCTTATTGTTTTCTTTACTTTGTTATATACTTATGTTCTCTTTTGTGTGTGAGAGAAGCACTTTAAACACTTGTATGTGAGTGAGGTGTTTGAGGGCTAACGGAATTGTTAGGTGACATTCATGTGAGAAGGCTGAATCTTGCTTAAGCGAACCTAGGCGAGATTGCCGTACAAAGGTGGGTGCAACTTGTGGTAAAAGTTCGAGCCCAAAATAAACCTTTGTGACAATTACCATTGCGGATAAATATCCCATTCCAAATATTGATGAGTTGCTAGATGAGTTACATAGAGCCTCTTTCTTCTCCAAAATCGACCTTCGCTTTAGACGTCACCAAATTCAAATGACACTTGAAGATGTCCACAAAACAACATTTTAAACACACTCTGGTCACTATGAAGTTTTAGTCATGCCTTTTGGCTTAACCAATGCTCCCTCTACATTCCAGTCGGTAATGAATAATTTATTTCGACCTCATCTTCAACAATTTATCTTAGTTTTCTTTGATGATATTTTGGTGTACAATCCTAACCTTGAGCAGCACAAAGAACACTTAAGGATTACCCTCACACTCCTCCAAGAAAACTATTTTTTCGTTAATAAAAAGAAGTGTTCCTTCGCTTAACAAAGAATGGGATTTCTCAGTCATATCATTTCTAATCAAGTAGTCAAGGTAGATCCATACAATATCAAAGCAATTGCCGACTGGCCATAACCCCGAAATGTCAAGCAATTGAAAGGATTCCTAGGACTTACTGGTTACTACAGTTGATTTGTCCAAGGTTAAGGAATTCTAGCTCGTCCTTTAACCTAACTGACCAAGAAAGATTCTTTCGAGTGGAATGAGGTGGCTGCTAAAGCTTTCTCTAAACTTAAACAGTTACTCACATTTGTACCTATTTTAAAACTTCCAAAATTTTCACAATCATTCACTATTGAATGTGATGCTTCATCACAAGGGGTCGGAGTTGTTTTATCACAACAGGGTCACCTAATTGCTTGTTTCTTTCTCAAGCAAATTTAAATTTGCATATGATAAGAAGTCACTTGCACTGATACTTTCTTTGCAAAAATGGAAGCATTATCTTCTAGGGAGGCATTAGTAAAGACTAATCATTGCAGTTTGAAGTTTTTATTGGAGTGCTACTAGTGAACAACGACTTTTAATCAAACTTCTGCCCTTTGATTTTACTATCATATATTAACCTAGAAAGGGGAATATTGTGGCAGACTCTCTATCCCGTCAACCTCATTTTATGCAGTTATTAGTTCCTTTTTCAACATAATTTGATAAGCTCCCGACAATCTTATAGCAAGACCCCACGACTACAAGAATTATAGAGCAATTACAGAAAGATCATGCATCTATTCCTGATTATTCTAGCCAGAATGGATGCCTTTATTGTCAAGGAAAGCCTGCCATCCCAGCTAATTTGCTTTTAAGGGAGAAGCTTATGGCTGAAGCACACAATACCCCTTTTGGTGGATATGGAGGATCTCTCAAAACAATCAAGAGGCTTTCTGCTGGGGTGTTTTGGCTAAATATGTGGAACGAACATTATGTTCAAAACTACTTCGTATGTCAACGAAACAAGTATGAGACATTATCTCCAACGAGTTTGCTTTAACTATTGCCGATCCTACAGAGGGTATGGGAAGACATCTCGATGGACTTCATTAATGAATTGCCAAAATCCAATGGATATGATACTATTTTGTTTGTAGTAGATCGATTATCTAAATATGCCCATTTTGTGGCACTAACTCACCTATATTCTGCAAAAATAGTTACTGATGTGTTTTGCAGGAAAATTTCGGTTACATGATGTTCCAAGAAGCATACTATTAGATAGGGATAGATTGTTCACCAGTTTCTTTTGGACATAAATTTTTAAGCTTAATCAGACAAAGTTGCGAATGGGCAGAGCTTACCACCCACAATCAGATGGACAAATGAAAGTCGTAAATCATTGCTTGGAGGTTTATCTCAGATGCCTTATAAGTGAGAAACCGAAGATTTGGAGTCGTTTCTTGTGCTGGGCAAAATTTTCATTCAACACAAATTTCCATATGGCGACAAACACTACTCCTTTTCATATTATGTATAGTCTTGACCCTCCTACCTTAGAAGTGTATTATCGCGATGATACTCATATAGCAGAATTGGAAGAACAACTTGTTGAAAGGGATGCTATATTACATGTTTTAAAGGACAATTTACTTAAAGCTTAAAATAGGATGAAGGCACAAGCGGATAAGAATCATAGAGAAAAATCATTTGAAATTGGTGATGTTGTCTTCTTACAAGTCCAACCATACAGACAACATTCTTTAGCTAGGCGTATGAATGAGAAGCTTTTGCCTCAATTTTTGGTCGTTATAAGATTCTCAAACGTTGGGGTCCAGTAGCGTATGAACTAGAGCTCCCTGCTAACGCCAATGTGCATCCTATTTTCTATGTCTCACTACTTAATGAAGCTAAAGGACAACTCTTTACCAATCCACCAGCTCCATTATCTTTGAATTCCAATTAGGAGTTTGATGTGGAACCTCAAAAAGTATTGGCTCATCGTTGGATTAAGCATGGTGATGAATTAGATTTGGAATTGCTCATCTTATGGTAAAACCATCCTTCTGAAGATGCCAGTTGAGAATCATAGACCTATTACAGCAACGATATCCCTATTTTTACCTTGAGGATAAGGTGACTTTCCAAGGGAGGGGTACTAATAAACCATTAAAGACGTACTTTCGCAAGAAGACTAAGTCAAGAGCAGATAATGTAATTAGTTGGCAACTATTAGAGAAAAAATAGGAAGAGTTGGTAGTTTCAGATATTCAATAGAAATGGTCCACTTGTTAGTTTCCGAATTTCAGTAGAAGTGAGTTACTTGTTGTTATCTACAATTATGATTTATTATTATTTACAAATAACTCTCTAAGAGTCAAGTCTATACATTGGTCTATAGTAATTGTCATTAGGTGTGCAATCTTTCTATCTTTAAGTATATTCTTAGAGTTTAAGCAGCTCGAATTGTCTTTTGTTACTAGTGTGATTGTTTGTAAAATTCTCCAATACTCTCTATATCAGTTTATTTGCATTCAATAAATAATTATATTTTTCCTTTCCAAAATGTATTCTTTATTTTGTTCTAGTTCTACTATAATATTAGATGGAAATTTTTTAGTAAAAAAGAATTTAGATTCTCCGTCCAATATTATTACGTCGAATTTTGTCTAATACTCAAAATGATATTATTTTGGGCATTTTAGAGGTTACCCAAAACGACTTCATTTTAGTTACAGAAGATCTTCGGTGAAAAGGAAGCAGTAGAAAAAATTAAGAGGGGCAGCCCCACCAGACGCATGGCCGGCTCCCCCGTTCTGAGACGTCGTAATTAATCATAATGCTCTCGCCAACCATGTCACAATTTTCGTACGAGAGAGAGAGAGAGAGAGAGCGAGAGCTGCCCTCTGTTTGGAACGTGCGAGGAGGAAAAACAAGTGGCGGCAAGTACTAAAGGCATTCATGACACTAGCAACAGCAAGCAATTACATCTCAGTTTTCAATTCATGCCTCTGTGGTTCCCACAAAATTTCTTTATCTCTTTGAAAATACAGCCAGCTGTTCTCTACCTCTAGTCCCCACACTCATTACTTACCCACCTCTAACTCACGTACCCTCTCTCCCTCTCTCTCTCTCCCACATACTCTGAATTCCAAGCTACAAAATTTCTTCTCTCTTTTCCCTTTATTGTCCTCCATTTATGCTCCTCTTCTGTTCTTCAACTGTTTGGTTCTTTTGGTAGTGACAAAGGTGGAGGCGTGAATGAAATGGTGACTTGCAACGTGATTCTACTTGAACTGTTTCTGTTGCTTTTGAGTGAGTTCCACCTCTTATTCTCCGTTCCTTTAACTTGGTTTACTCGTTTTAGCTTGATCTGTGAGCTATCTCTCTACTTGTTGCGTATTCTGGACTTCAATTTGTCATCTGGGTCTTACTTAGATTTTAGTGTGCTATATCTTGGGAGGTATCTGGGTTTTACTCGTCACCTGGGCCTACTCGTTTCGTCTCAGCTCATTATCGTTTAGCATCATGGCAGGGTTTGTTTGCATTCACTGTTTCTGTTGGTTTATTTAGAGACTGGGACAATGTGATCTTGTGAGCTTTCGTGGGATTAGCATTTTTAGCTTCTTTTCTTCTGATCAGTTAATTAAGTTCACGGTCATTCTTTAGATTGTATTGATCAATAACTCCAGGATACTATTTTTAGCTTAGAATGCTAAACTGCAACCTTGTTGGTTTAGACAACGGTTGCAAATCAGTTTTTCTGTAATGGGAATGTGTTAATTTTGAGGACGAATTGCTGTGAAAGTAACTTCTAACAGCCTCCAATGCATCTCAGTGGTATTGTGACATAGAGTTGTTTGAAGAAGTTTTTACACAGTTCTGAAAAAATATGAGACTTGTAATTTAATATTCGATTTTCAGGACTATTAAATATATTCGGGTAATATATTCCGGGAGATCAGATCAGAATTTGGTAATGTATTTAGATACTTCTACATTCTATATAGACTACGATAAAAAGAATTGGGTCGAGATATATGTGGCATGCGTTTGGCTGAAGCTGTTTTTTTAATAGAAACCTTAACGCTCTATCTTATGGTTGACTTTTTTGGTAATGTGGCTGGGAGTACGTACTGCAGCATGTCACTCCTGGCATTCTTGTGTCTTATGAGCTAAATTGATGCTAAGGGATATGATGATTTTTTTTAATTAACTCACGAATGGTTCTCTTATAGGTCTTAATGGTTGCTACTGCAATCCCTTAAACTACCTTGGAATCTCTGTGTCAACTGACAGCAGATTGGATGCATTTCTTCCGGTGATCTCTCCAGACACAGCTCCTCAGCCCTTAATTCCTCTTCTTGCACCTTCTCCTTTATCACCTTTCACAAATGCTACTATTCCAAAATTATCAGGTTTTCTTTTCTGTTTTAGTTTTGTAACATTAATCTCATTGCTAGGCACAACTACTTGTTGAACTTACTGCTATCCTCTTTTTTATAGGAGTATGTACATTTAACTTCACTGCTGCTGAAAGAATGATGAGTATGACATCAACTGATTGTCACGAGTTCTTTGCACCATTGTTGGCTAATGTTATATGCTGTCCACAATTAGAAGCAACCCTTGCAATTCTTGTTGGACAATCTAGCAAAACGACCAATGTGCTTGCTTTAAATGGAACTGTTTCCAAGTTTTGCCTTTCAGATATTGAGCATGTTTTGGTGGGTCAAGGTGCTGAAAATAATCTTGCGAAGATATGCTCAATTCATCCCTCAAATCTTACAGAAGGGTCTTGCCCGGTTACAGATGTTACTGAGTTTGAGAGCGTGGTAGAATCTTCTAAGCTCCTTCATGATTGTGAGAAGATTGATCCTGTGAAAGAATGTTGCGAACAAGTTTGCCAAAATGCCATTTTAGAAGCTGCTACTGGACTTGCATCAAAAACTTCTGAACTTTTGAGCAAGCATTCATCAAAAAGTTTACCTGGACACTTGAATAGGGTTAGTGATTGTAAAAATGTTGTACTGCGATGGCTAGCTAGGAAGCTTGACCCTTTACATGCGAAGGAGGTGCTCAGAGGATTATCCAATTGCAATGTCAATAAAGGTGAATCTAAACCATACAAGTGTGGTTAACTAACTTCACATACAGTGACTGGAAACTACTAGAATGTTTCTTGAGGTTTCTTTTATTTCTGAGAGCATGCTACACCTACATGGACTATATAGAGAAGATCAATCATCAGCTGTCGTGTTGAAGAAAATTGCTTTATGTCACCATTAATTCAATCTATTGACTCAATTTACGTAATGTCAGAGGTAGGAGATAAGGAATAAACAGGGCAGAATGGGGAGAACATAGTGGGAGGGGAAAAACTTGTTCTTTACATGTGAAGAAAAGGAATGAGAGAGTACATGTTGCTAATATATATTAGAAGCATCAAGTGTCATTGAAATAATGCTTTATAGTACAGGCTTCCTATCGTATTGTCTGGACATAAATTTAGTTGTATGTCTAAAGAATCTCTTTGGAAGTAAGATCTTTGTTGATCGCTGTTAATTGCTATACATATGGATGTGGAAATTTGTCAGAAACTACGGTTTGTTTATCTTATCCTTTATGCATATATTGCTAACATTGTTCTTATAGACTGCAAATTGATAATTGTCTGGCATATTGTTCTGTTTATATATTGATTTCATCCTGCAATGCCAGTCTCATCAGCTGGCATTATTGATCTCTTCTTCTTTTTGTCAATATTTCTCTTGTTCTATGTTTTTCAGTTTGCCCTCTGGTTTTCCCTGAGATGATACATGTTACAAAGTCATGTGGAAATGGTATAAGTAAAAAAACAGAATGCTGTAGCGCGATGGAGAGCTATGTCTCTCATTTACAAAAGCAGAGCCTCATAACCAACTTGCAGGCTTTGGACTGTGCTAGAACACTTGGATTGAAGCTGCAGAAACTAAATATAACCACCGATGTTTATAATCTTTGCCATATCACTCTCAAGGATTTCTCGCTGCAAGGTTGGTGTTATATTTTCTCCCCTTTAGTGAATCCCCTCTTTCTTATTTATCTGTTATAAAATATAAGTTTTAATTCTTTAATTCTTGCTTTTTTGTTTGAAGAAGAAACTAATACTGGATTTTATTGTCATTTTGCTCTTTTGACATGGTATCGATGGTCAATGATTGAACTACATCAGTTACTAAACAAGGTAATTTGGAGACTTCATGAACTTCTATATTACATTTCTTTTCCATGCAATCTATTGTTTACTCATCAGGGACCTTTGAGCAGCATTTTCTGTATGTCAATTTTCGTACTGAGAGTCATCTTTTCTGTAGATACATTATGTAGAGTCATTTAGCTGTTCTCTAATAAGTTCTCCATATAGTAGTGGGACCACATTAGGGCCAGTAGAGGATATCCCCACATGTTTAGGGCCCCTGATTAGGCTCTTATGTTCATTATACTTTCCTCTGAAGTTACCTCCTGGTTGCTAGGAGTATTCTTCTTGGCTGTGGACTAATTGTATCCATGTGATATGTATCTTAAGGACTAATTATGAGTCAATCGATGTTTGCTTTCTGCCTCCTTTTGATAGAGTAATGTTTTCCATAGTACATTCGTTTGTCACATATTTGCCTTCTGGTCGTGCTTAATCCTATATGATAGGTTCCGATCTTAAATGGGGCAAATATATAAAGGTCAATGTTTTTTTTTTTGCCAAACAAAGGCATATATGCCTATAACTAATTGTACGGATATGTATTTGGTCTTTTAACCCTCATTTCTCCACTCCCACATAATACCATCACCTTTCTTTTTAGGCGTCTCTTTCCTGTCTCCTGTTCCTTCCCTTCATGCTCCTTTTCTTTTGAACATTAACTTATTTATCGTTTGAGGGTGAATGCTGATAAATCATTTACTTATCTCAAAATAATAGTCGTGTAATGTAGAAATTTTGTTCTTTCGTAATGCAATCACATCAAACTCACCTTCCCAGAAGAAAATGGCAATCCATAATTTGAAGGTGAAACATTGGTGTTGTCGCTCATAGACTGACACAAAACTACACCCATAGTGAAGGGAAAATGAAGAAAGAAATACGGGTGAAAGGAAAGGAGAATATGTTCTTTGTCAACCTCAACAAAGTTATTGTCAACCTCATTAAAGTTACACTGTCACATTTTGTGTACCATTAAACTTCTCCAGTCACAGTAGAAATGTAATGTCAGACAATTTTACTTTTCCTTTTCCCTTGGGAGATGTGCTACAATGGGTAGTTGGAACTTATAGCTTAGTTTCTGATGGGTTGGAACTTTCGTACTTCCAATAATCTGCTTCATGCCTCGTATCATTTTGGAACAGAGTCTGGATGCCTCCTACCAAGCCTTCCCTCGGATGCAACATTTGATAAAGATACAGGAATCAGCTTCATTTGTGATCTGAATGATAATATTCCGGCACCATGGCCCTCTTCATTGCAACTGCCAGAATCGTCGTGCAATAAAAGTATTTCTTTCAATCTAATCTTAGAAGAGCTATTGATCTTTAGCCAATTTCATTGAGATTAACATTTTGATTTTGCAGCGATTAGAATTCCAGCACTTCCTGCTGCTGCAACAAATGCTCAAAATGGTGAGTATCATGTAGTGCCTTTTTTTCTGTTAGTAGTTTCCTTGAACATTAACAACATAATTAGTTGGTAGAGAATTCGCTAGGTTATGCTAAGCACATTAAAACTTGCTTTGGCACAATGTAAAACCCATGACTACTACTATATTTACTAGAAAATTTTGTAGTGTTCCATTAACTTGTGAATTAGAGTGGTGGCAGTTGTGAATCAACGCAATTATGCAAATAAATCCATCTGAGCACAATAAAAAGGGAAACTAAGAAACCATATGAAAAAATAATCCTCAATTTTCTGGCTTTTCTCTTGGTCTGATAGCTTAATTGCCATGAGGATAAAACATCCTGTCTAGTGTCTACATCTAATCCACAAGGAGCAGCCCATTTTACTAAAATGAAAGAGGCCTCTACATGTTCGTTTCATTAGTTTTTCATATTGCTTAATGTTTCTGTGACAGGTCTTTTCCATGGAGACGTGATAACAAATACGCTACTTATTGCGTCCTTGGTTATCATGGAGATTTTATAGCCTTATTTGAGCCTACGTCCTCTCGTATGTACATTGCCATAGTTTTCTCTCCAATTTCGTTAGTTGAGGTAGAGAATGAGTTTATCATATTGAGAGCTTAGGAGAAAAGAGGTCTCATACATCTGCCCTCTAGAGATCCAAGTTTGGTTGGGGTGGGGCATTTGTGAGCTGGACTGAATCGCAAGTTCAGGTTACTGATTGTATAAATTTTTTCATTCATGCGGGCTTTTCTAATAAAATTTTGTAGAGAAGAAATATGTAAAAACTTCAAGCATTGTGTTTGTACTTGGAAGTTGGAAAGACTTAATAATATAATTGTCATGTCTATCGCCGTCTGACTTTCTTTGCTTACCCTTTTGATGGTAGAAATTTTCAAGAGCCGGTAGCAATTTGGGTAATTCAAGAACAAAATTGTGGTTGGCTATCTGTTAGTCTCCCAAGAAAATGAAGTCGCATGCACAAATGAAAATTTCGTATGATTAGAACTGTTACTTCTTTAGTTGCGAGACATGAATGGTGGAGTGAATCCGAGTTCCGATAGGTAAAGCTAAGCTGTAAGTGACATTCCCTGCACTAACTAAAGGTCTGAAAAATGTAGAAAGTGTTTGATTCCTCAGAACATGCACATTATGTTGGCAATATTATCATAATTTTTGACACACACCCCATCCGCCATATGATGTTCCCTGTTAGTGCGATGGTTATCAGCCAACTGTTTCATCTAATGCCCAGCCTTACACACGTTCAACTGTATTAACCAAATGACTGCTTCCTTATCCTCTTGAGAACTTGATCAACAGCAACATACTTGAACCCCTAGCTAAATATGGCCCATGCAGATGCAGTGGTGGCAACATGAATACGTCTCCACCATCCTGTCTAAAAGTTCCATCTGGCTATCTAGTAAGACTTTCGCCAATAAGATGAGTGAAATTTCATATCAATATGAACAAGAGCAAGGATCATTCTATCAAGTCAAATTTGATTTAAGAAATTGAATAAAAATATACAAAGAATGATATGAATCGTCATACTCAACAAAAAAAAAAAAAAGGGTTTGAGAGTAATAAGATTTTAGGGTTTGATTGTCACTAACAAGCTAGATAAAATTACAAGTTTTTGGACAATCTAAAAAAAATAGCTTCTCTAAAAGATTGAAGAAACCTCTCTAAGGGTTTTGATTGATCATAACAAGGATAAGCCTTCTCTTTACATCTATAAGATAGCTTTTTATATGCTTATAATTCTTAGAACAAAAAAAACCCTAAGAACTAGAGTCCAAAGCAAAAGTAATAACTTTGACATAATCTAATTGTGAAATAAATAACTTTGAAAGATAAATCAATCCCTATCTAAGCAAAAGATTGAAATTAAAAAAACTAGCAAACTCATGTTTCTTATGCCCGTCGAACTTCCAAAGTTGGCATTGA
Organism: Erythroxylum dillonii; assembly: GCA_032467995.1. NCBI lineage: Eukaryota > Viridiplantae > Streptophyta > Magnoliopsida > Malpighiales > Erythroxylaceae > Erythroxylum > Erythroxylum dillonii. The sequence goes on from JANKYE010000002.1 coordinate 28,350,731, forward strand.
TCTTGTTTTAGAACTCTATAAGTGCAAAACATACACGTGTTTTGTACTAGTCCTACTTAATGTTCAACACCAGTTTGCTACTACTCCTTTTAGGCACAAAAATGACCAAATTGACACTATAATAGGGTTCGTATTCTAGAAGAAGAGTCTAACATGGTATTATGTAAGTTTCATTTTGCTTAATTATTTAATGTCATCCGATGTTCTCCATTTTAATCCTATGTTCTCCGGTTTTCAATAAATTTTGGCGTTTTATTTGAATTATTTACAACCCTATCCAAGCTCCTTTCCATGTTTCCATAAAATAGAAGATTGTGTAGCTTGAGTAGATGCTTGATGATTCGCGTTTTGTCTTTTGTTCTTACCATTGGAGGTCGAATCAAAAATTTAATTCCAAGGATTGTAATATAGAGTGCAACCTCGGGTTGTCTCACTTAATTGGAACCTAATGCAATGAACCTAAGCTAGCCTAAATGTCATGAAATGCAAACTAAATTGGTTAGGAGGGAGGTTTTGATTCTTTGAGAAAACTAACAAAATTGAACAAATTGTAAGAGAAGTGTGTAAAAAGTATTTTTTGATTTTTTGGAAAAAGAAATTGAAAATTCAAACAATGATCAAATATGAGAAAATCCTCTTAAAAAATGAGCGTTGGCTATCATAATTCAAAATAAATCTCGATGGGAGTGAAAATCACTAAGTTTTCAAATGATAAACCTTAAAGAACTCTTTAAGTCCAAGGTTTTAATCAATGAACT
>JANKYE010000002.1:28395568-28407270 GCA_032467995.1 Erythroxylum dillonii
AAATCCTAAGTGGGAGCTTAGGTAGAGGACGTAGGTCTTAGCACCGAACCTCTATAAAAACAGCGTTTGCCTTTCTTTCATATACTCTTTATTTAATTTGATTAAATTTTTTTGTGTGTATTAATTCCGTGATTTTATTGTAGAACTCTACGAAAAGCTTTAAAGATCTATTTAACCCCCCTTCTAGATCGTTTACACATCATTTTGATCTATAAAAGATTATTAGGCTCTTGATGTTGTCCATTGGATATGCCTACGATGATATCAGTAATTGAATTCCTTCTTTTTGTCTAATGACTTCCTAAATGCATAATCCATCATGTTATAAATTAGTTACAAAAAGTATTAGACACTCCCTAGCGTCCCCATTAGCCATCATTAAACCTTCTTAGCTTCTACGTGATCAATACATCTTGACAGGTAGTTATTGCCAAAGCCTCGAGAACACCCTCTTCAATTAGTTTGTTATCAAGAGGTGTTTTAGCAGCTTTACTAGTACATTCTCTATCTTTGTAGCATCAAAAGGTTTGCTATGTAAAAACTTTAAGTTATAAGGAGATAAATTTAATTACTAAAACAAACATTATCCTTAGGGATCTAGAACATATAATTCTCATAATATAATATATAAATATATACCTAAAGTATTTATTAAAATTGATGTGTCTTAAATTTATTTACGAACAAATTAATTTCTTTCCTTTAACTCCTTTTATGTTTGAAAATGTTTTTGAAGGATTAATTATCATATATTTTCTATAAATTCTAATAGGTAGGAAAGGACAAATTATTTCCTTTATAATTAAATTTGATACGTCCATCACATAATCAAATGAATGTTTATGATTGTTCATCTATTTAATTCTTAATTAGGTTTAAGCATAACTAGTTGATCTAATTTTAAGTCACACTACAACAAAAAGAGGTTACAGGCAACAAAAAGAGGTTACAGGCAAAAGTGTAACTATAAGTACAATTATTTTTATCTTTTTATTAAGGCAACAAAAATCATACCATTAAGTAAAGTGACATTGTTATAAATATAAGGCAACAACATTTCTCGATTATGCAACAAAATAAATAATGTTGCTTCAAGTTTTGACTAAGATAATAAAATAGATTCAAACTATAGCAATAATAATATATATTACAACAATTTAAGTCTTTATAAGGAAATACACTGATTCCTTTAGACAACAATTTATAATAACAAAAGCAATAATTTATTCTTTCATTATCGATAATATGTCAATGTAAAAGAAAACTCTTATCATTAAGTATACAATATCCATATATTCATTAAAAGCAATATACATAAATTAATGTATGTCTTAATTACATATATACTATCAAATGAAAATGACCAAAAAACTACATCTGTATATGCTATATAGTTTATAAGGATTTATAAAATTTAACCTTTAACATATTCAAAATACAAAAGCAAAAAGTCACTAGATAAATATTCATCTACATTATCTTCCTCCATTTCATATGGAATATAAGTTAATTAATCTAAATACAAAACAAAACCAATATGTAGATCCTTTACCAAGTACTTCCTTAACCACTCATAATCATTACCTTCTTATAAAAAAAAGAAACTAGAAATATATTAGAATTGTAAAAATACTATGCTCATAAATAGGTTGATATAACTAAAGAATGAAATACTAACTACTTTATTGTGACCTCAATTTAATTAAGACAAATAATATAGTTTAAAAACTAACAACACAATGTTTCAATTCTTTTTATCAAAAAATTCAAAAGCGTGACTATAAGGAATTAATTTCAACAAAAAAGATAATAAGATGATGCACAATAATAGTGAATTAAGGAAATTTGTTACTTGATATTCTTCATGTTGATATGTATGGTTTGAGGAATAGAAGATTCCTTTTTTAAATGACTAGGTGCAATCAATTTACAAAGGATGTCTATGTTTGTGGTTTTGGCTTGCCTAAGTTGAGATTGAATAAGGGAGAACATTTGTTTCATTATCTCTTCTCTATCAACTTTATCTTGTTCTAGTTGCCTTTTCATTTCTAGGCTTTTGACTTTCTCTTGTTTTAATTCCTTTCTCATTATCTCCCTTTCAACTTCTACTTTTTGGTTTATCTCTTCTTCCAATACATTCTTGATGGAATGCAAATACTTATACGGAACTTTGTACAAGGCTTCACTTGCCATATTATTTTCTTTCATGCTAGATGCTTTCAAACCTTTCCAAAAAGTTTATTACGTCTAGGTCTTATCATTCTAATATCAACCACAACTTCATCAAGCTTTTGACTATCATTTTCCTTTTACACTTCTTTAATAGGAGCCTACAAAAGAAAATTTACAGTCACACTAATGAATGCAAACACCACATATGATTACAGAAAACCTACTATAATTCCAGTTATAGTAGAAATAACTTATTTTGACAAGAAGAACAAATCAACAATATAAAAAACAAATGAAATGAATTTAGAAACACATGCTATAATCAATAAATTTAGGCATCTTGACAAAAAGTATCAACAATATGGAAAATTATTACAAGACAAACATTGCTCACAATTTTCTCCCTTATAGCTTCAATAGATTGCTTATACACATTTTTAAGCTTTCTTTTATAAGTTGCAAGATACTTTTCAGCATTCGAGAGAAGAGTTTTATCCTCTCTTCATTCTTCTACCCATGGAAACAATTGTTAATTATAATTTAAAAATAATTTAGAAAATTTAAGTAGATTCTTGATGGATTGTAACTCATTGAAGAATTTACCAACTTAGCATAAATACTTGCAAAGCTCTTAGGACTAGCTATGTGCATTTTAGTTTGTTTTTCCTATTTTGAATATTAGTTTTAGTGTTACACATTAAAACATTATGTTAATGATATATCATTTAACTAATTTGTAGAAAGTACTAATAATTATCATACCTTCACATATGGGTGGTTCTAATAAGAAATGAGTTCCTCAAAGACTTCTTTGCTTATATAGTTGAGATGATTGGCCATTCTTTCAACATCTGTCGTATATTGTTTGAAATGCTTTTGCTTCACTCTAGAATTATGACTTCTCCATGCATCTCTAAAAATTTTCAAAGTCCATTCTTCACCTTCTAATGGAAAATATATCTCTTCTATAATGTAATAAATGTTCATTTAAATTTCATAAATCAAAATTGAAAGGAGCATTAAGATCATGATTTAATGATTTCTTATATTAACATATTCCTAAATAGATTTTTTGGGAATCTTAACACCAATTAACATGGATTAGAGGTGTAAGATTTTGTTTATGAGCCATAATACCTAAGAAAAGTATGAATTCAGTTAGCATCTTCTCATCAGGACTAACTATTTGATTAAGAGCATTGAAAAAAATTGGTTTGCATTGTTCCATGGATCTTGCATGAACCTCTTTGAGCAAAGTTGAACCTCTCCCCTTCTTCTTTATAAATTATATATTTAAAATAATTATTAATGTTAGTAACGAAGGAGAAATTATTTAAATAATAGTATAATATATGATAACCTTTGCATTGAGTAGAAGCAATATATGTCATATTCATGCTAATATTATATCTGTTTTCTTCTACTACATCTTCGTGTGGTTTAGATTTTTGTTCCATAATTTTAGTTATTAGTTCTTGCCACTTTAGAAAAGCAGACTCTTTTTGAACAATCGCTCCCCCTATTTTACCTTTTATTACATTTTCATATATTTCATTCACTCCATTTGCTTATTCCACTTGTGGTTGTTCTTCGTCAAGTTTCTTTTGTTTTTTTCACCTTAAAAAGTTAGTAACACTACCTAAAGGACATAAAGGTTGTGATCTTCCATTCTTCTTAGAGGATTGGTCCTTTCCTTTTTATTAAAATTTGTAACAATTAAAAATAATGGAAAGAAAAAATAAATTAAAAGTTTTTTTTAATCTATATCAATATGATAAAAATTATTCACGTTTCAAAGAGGACCTAAAGAACTATTATTACGGCAACTATATGCAAACCAAATGTAATAGTAGAATAATCACATATATATTACTAAAGCAAATGAGAAAACATGTAACTTTTCTCTAATGAAGTGGCATTACTTGTCATTATCCTCCAAATGTTCTTCCTCTCTATATGACAAGTCAGATAAATCTTTTGGTTTTAAGTATAAGCCTTCTTCTGCTGCTTTCTCAAAATGTTAGTCATAGACCATGTACAACAAATTTGGTTGCACATGTTTGCTTCTTCCCTTTTTCATTATGAAGACCTATAACAATAAAGAATAATATTGATAATAACCATATATAAATAATTAGATTAGTAAAGTTTAATTAAACATATTGTAGCACCCCACTCTTGCAAGACACATACCCGATATCTTAAGTGATCGAATATGTACCCTACAAGAGTGGCATGCTAGAGCACTCATATTCTCTTATAAAAATAATTAAAAATCCAAAATTTCCTCATTTCATTTCATAAAAACCAAATATACATTGTAGCTTTACAAAATCATCCAAATATGTACATAATTAAGACTAATTACAGAACACACTACATACATGAGAAATTATGCATAAATTTCTAACTAGATTCTTCAGTCTCAGCTTACTGACCTCTGAGCCATTTCTCCTATCCAAAAGTATAAGAACTATGCTTCTTGTAGAGTCTCTCTGTCACTAGTGTCCTCTCCTAAAATATCAACGTTGCAATTTTGGTGAGTTTTGCAAACTCAGTGAAATAACCATCCTCGACGGTTCACTCAATTCATACAACACATCAACATATATAACCACATAATTCACATCATTTATCATGCAGCATCACATATCACATTCAAAGCAGTCAAACCGATCATTTCAATCATTTAAAATTCACATATAAGTTATAAATGCAATACATATGAGATTCATTTTCATTTATTACTTTATTGTGACCGAATGCCTTTTTACTAGCCCATATCCCTTGTGGATACCAAGCTTGTCTTAGATAATCCCTTAGTAGATGTTGGATACATTCACAGCTAAGCCAGAGGCTCTTATCACATTCTGAGCTTTAAGCTCTTTATACTGGCAGCTCTGGTCATAACTGTCTTTACCTTTCATACATTTATGTAATGAAATGCATCAAATTTACATATTTTCAACATTCATCAAATTTCAGTTTCACATACAGAACACATTTGTCATCAGACCTTAGTCCGGCATTTAACAAAAATGTTGACTACACTTATTTTAGTCAGATTTACATACAAAGAGCACTTCCAATAATTTATTCATACATCAAATGCCTCGGACTTTCAAAGTTCAGAATCAACTCAATCACACTCACAAAATAATCCAATACATAATTTAAAACAATTAAATTAAGTGAGATCGTCTAGATTACTCACAGTTTGCTCCAGAAAGCTATTGTCTCGAAGTCCCGGCAACGTTTGAATGTTGACGCTCAATATGCTCTTTTAAATCATGCAATACATACACGTTTATACACATCACAAATTTGCACAATCATAAGTATTCATTTATGCACAAATGTATGTATGGAATATGTACAATGCATGCTCAATGACAATCCCTAGTACATTTCCTTACTAAGCATCATTCTTTAACACCTAATAAACTTTCCTTAATTTAATCACTCAATCAAATGTCAACTAGGCTCATTTAAGATCACAATCTAGCCTAAATATTTCATGGGACAACATTAATAAGTCAATCATCTATAAATAAACATATCTTGGGACAAAAAACATAACGTTTTCTGTAGATGTCGGATTAATGTCATTATAAAATGCTTTCGAGGAAGACTTCGAGATCTATAATTTTCATGAGGACCCCAAAGAGAGATTTTTCTATCTATAGGGTCAAAATTGCAAATTTGTGTAAGTGTATAGTGAATGTCCGCACAGTGGACATACGGCCCTCCAAATAGACATGAACGGGCTAGGAAGTTCAGCGGACCTAAAGTCCATCAAATGGACATAGAAGAAGCACAACTCACTTAAAAGCATTTCTAATAGTTTCTACATATATTCTAACATCACTTTCACTCCTAATCTTCTCGAATTCACCTCCTCTAATGCTACATCATTTCATACCAATTCAACCACTAAATTGATTTCATTAAACTCTTAAACCTCAACTCATTTGATTCATCATTTTCACTAAAACTCATCATTCATGAAATCATACCCTTTTTCCATAACATATCTCATTCATAAGTATTAAGCAATTCATATTCAATATTCATCATTTCTAGTTGATAACTTCTTCATGTATACCTCAATTTCAGTTCAATATCGTACACATACAAATCAAAATTGATGCTTGATCATAAACACCAAAATATAACATATTATTATACACTTTCTTCATACATTTTCTGAACATGTTCTACTTCATTTTTCACCTTCATTTCATTCCTAAATATCACCTTAATTCATCTCATTTCAAGACATCATAAAACTACCTACTGTTCTCAAACTACACTGTGCCCAATACTTAATGTCAAGTCTAATTTTTAAACTCTTAAAGATATAATTTGAATTCAATTTCTTCATGAAAAATGTAGTCATATGTCTCTAATTTAATCCAAATCAAAAATCGTCTCATTTGGATATCTACAAGTTAAGTTATATCTAAAATACATAAGCATATCTAGTAGAAACACTATAGCTAAAATATTCCAGCCACTCTCTTCCAATTTTTTGAGATTTTTAAAACTTCCTACATTTTATATCTAACACATCTTGTATGTAGATCATCTTTTCTAATTTATTTCCTCTTTATTCTCACCTCAATTTACAACTCAAAACATTAAAAAAACAAGTCATAAAAGACTATTAATCATAACCACAAAACAAGACATCAACCATGTCCATTCATTCATCAATTTAATGCACTCATCCAAACACCATTATAATGATCATTCTACCTCAAAAACATCTCTATAAAAATGTATGATTCATTAATCATCTTACATATACAAAAGCAAGACATCTATATATATACATTTCATCACTCACAACACACACATAAAAATTTCATAGTCAAGTCATCACTCAAATTATTCATCATATTAGTTTCATATAACACTACCCATGATGATTAAAGCATAAATTACTTGATTTAGCTTCAAAATCTTCAAAACATCACTTAACCTTAGCTCCCAAGGGCCATACGATCTTCATCATTCTAAAGGTGGCAGGGATAGGTCTTTAGTGATAAATATGAAGAAGATAGCAAAAATGATAGTAGCAAATGGAGGAGAGAGTGATCTTAAATGTTGATGAGGTGAGAGTGAGTGAAGAAAACGAAAATGAAGGAGGAGAAGAAGAAAGCATAAGGCAATCGTGAGAGACAAAGCAAAGATGGTGTTTCAAATTGAAAAGAATCATGGACTTTAAGACTTGGCTTGGCAAGTGACATTTGTCACTTGCCACATGTCCAATTTCTATGGATTTAAATGAGGTTCTCTTATTTAATTAGTCCAATCAATTCTAATTCCTACTCCAATTGTCTCCAAATTTTCAATGACATTTTTCAATAAATCCCAAAGTCATTTGTCAAAATTTTCATTGCCATTTGACAGTTAATTCTACTACCATTTAACAATTGTCTTGCCACTTGGCATTTTTTCTAGTCCAAAATACCCAAAATTTCAAAAATTTTCCCAAATTTTCACTAAAAATTCTAAATCAGTACATATAATCTCCAAATCAATTTTCAACACATAAAAACCACAATTATCAATATAATCAAATTTATAGAATCAATTATACCCAGAAAAATGTCAATGAATGCATGGACAATCATGTTAATGTGTAAAATCAATATTCACGAGTGTGTGTATGCTATATTATGCATGAGCATGAAATGCACTTTCTAACTTCTCAATAAACTCTCATATATACTATTCTAGGATTATAACCCTTAACATGGGATAACGGGATGTTATAATTCTCCCTTTCTAATAAAAATTTCTTCCATTGAATTATTACCTGATTGTTCGAAGGACTTTCACCAGTGGAATTACTTAGTTTCTCAGTTGTTTTATCTGAGATCCCACTATCTTGATCGGCTCCTCAACATAGCTTAAGTTACTCGCAACTTCAATCTCTTGAGCTAATATCACATACATTGGATCAGATTGGTATCTTTTGAGCATACTCACATGAAATACATTGTGTCACTGAGACATTTCATTCGGTAAAGCTAACTTGTATGCCAATGGTCCTATCATCTCAATGATCTCATAAGGGCCAATGTACCTAGGGCTCCATTTGCCCTTTTCACCAAACCTTAGCACTCCTCGCCAAGGTGATACTCTCATAAACAATTTATCTCTTATATTGTATTTCATATCCCTCTGATGCTAATCCACATAGCTCTTTTGTCTATCTTGAGCTGCTTTAACTTGGCTTCGGATCAGTTTCACCTTATCCACAGTATCTTGAATCAATTTTGGGCTTCAACCATTCTCAAGCCCTCTTCATCCTAATATAAAAGGCGATCGACACTTTTTGCCCTACAATGCCTTATGTGGTACCATCTCGATACTACTGTGATAGTGTTTGTTGTAAGCAAATTCAATCAATGCTATATACTGATCCCATGCTCCTTGAAACTCCAATACATATGTCTTGAGCATATCTTCAATAGCCTTAATTGTCCTCTCACTTTGTCCAACTATTTGAGGATGAAATGCGATACTGAAGTTTAACTTTGTGCCTATAGCTGATTGCAAGCGCTTCCAAATTCTCGAAGTAAATCTGAGATCTTTGTCCGATACAATGGACACTGGAGCCCCATGCAGTCTGATTATCTCATTCACATACCTCCGATCCAATTAGTCTAGTGAGTTATTTTCTATCATTGGTAAGAAATGGGCCTACTTAGTTTAAGTAAATCACTTGTTAATATAGGAATCACGTAAAGTATATAAAATATACAAGAAGGGGGGTTGAATTGTGTATTCTTTTCAAAAATATTTATCTTTTGAGATTTCTTGAATATCTTTACAACTATCAGATGAATACCAAAGATACTTTACTAAAGTTGATAAGTATTTGAATTGCAAGTAATTTTATCTACTCGTCTAACAAAAAACTAAAGTATAAAGGTTAGAGAATAGACACCGTAATTTTATACTGGTTCACCCCAAACCTTAGATTACATCCAGTCCTCAGAGTTTGTCTGAGATTTCACTATACTATTCAACTTTACAAGTATTCTTTTCGCCCTTCCAGAGCCTCTTCAGGTCTCTTTCACAAAGTATTCTTTCTGCTATCTTAACCTCTCCAGGCTCTAGCCTTTTCTTTCTCTCTCTAAGAAAGATAGTTTGAGCTTTTTGTTATAGTAGTATTTGCTCTCTTGTTTTGCACTTTGAATACATAAATTTTCTAAGTATTGTACAATCAGATTTTTCTCTCTTGTAAAAGAACATTATTTTAGTCTTCGACTAGGACTAGTATTTATAACCAAAGTCTCCAACTGTCTTCTTAAGAAACTGCTTCTAGAAACCATTATTTAGTTGAGTCCTGTAACTAACTCCAACTAACTAACTATCTGATGTTCTAGAGTATCTTCCTTTTTGTATCGTCTAATTTTGTTGCTTCATCTATGTTTTTGTGCTTCGTCTATGTTTTGCACTTCGTCTGTGTTTTGCGCTTTGTCTATGTTTTTGCGCTTCATTTGTATTTTTGCGTTTCGTTTGTGTTTTGTGCTTCGTTTGTGTTTTGCGCTTCGTTTGTTATTCGCATTTTGTCTGTGATAATGTGTATCGTCTATTGCTGACGTATTGTTTGGGATGACTAAGTGTTACTTATATTTTTCTGCACACCTAACAAACTTATCAAAACAGTTCATATATTTCTAAGATTATTATTATTTGATTGTCATCAAAATTAATAGAAGTGAAGTCTTCTTGACTTTATATTAGTCAATCGGTCCACCATAACCCATATAGCATCGTTCTGCCTCAAAGTCTTGGCAATCCTATAATGAAACCCATAGTGATTCGTTCATATTTCTACTCCAAAATAGCTTCTCAACCGGAGCCTGATGTTCAACCTTAACCTGTTGGCATGTTATGCACTTAGCAACATACTTCACTACTTGCTTCTTCATTCTGGGCCACTATAAATGTTGCTTCAATGTGTTATATATCTTGGTGGTACCAGGATGCATAACATAAGCAGCCACATGAGCTTCCTCTAGAATTCCCTTTCTCAGTTCATCAACATTAGGCATACATAGCCTTTGTTTCAACCACAGTGTCTCATCTCTCAGTTCAAACTCAGAATCCAGTTTCCTTTTAACTCTCTCAATAAGCTTCACCATATCAGGATCTTTACTCTTTAGCTTTCTGATTCTATCATGCAACATCAACCTCAGCTTCAATGTAGCAATTAAAACCTCATTCTGCTCCAGATTCAAATTCACATTCAGAGCTCTTAACTAAATTAAGCTCGGTAACCTCGATAACTGAATTTGAGCTACATTGTTATTCGACTTTTTACTTAAAGCATCAACCGCCACATTAGCTTTACCTGAATGATACTCAATCGTACAGTTATAATCTTTTAATAACTCTATCCATCTCCTCTGCCTCATATTCAATTCCTTCCGATTCAATAGATACCTCAAACTCTTATGATCGGTATATATCTAGAAGGTCTCTCCATACAAATAATGGCTCCATATCTTTAGAGAAAAAACAATTGCAGTAAGCTCTAAATCATGTACTGGATAATTTATCTCGTGAGACCTTAATTTCCTCGATGCGTAGGTTATCACCTTGCCATATTGCATCAACACACATCCCAATCCTTGATGCAAAGCATCATTGTATACTACATATCCTCTAGGTCTCGATGGAATAGTTAACATCGATGTCGTAGTCAACTGATGTTTCAACCCCTCAAAACTCTTCTAACAATTGTCATTCCATCTAAAGACTACATTCTTCCTCAGAAGCTTAGTCAGAGGGGCTGAGATCAACGAGTTACCCTCGACAACCCTCCAGTAATATCCGGCTAATCCTAAGAACCTCCAGATTTTTGATACATTCTTCGAAGCTTCCCACTTCATCATTGCCTCTATCTTCTTTGGATCCACTTGTATGCCTTGTCCAGTTATTATGTGACCTAGAAATACTACTTGATCCAACCAAAATTCACATTTACTGAATTTGACATACAGATGTTTCTTCCTAATAATATGTAAGATCACTCTTAGATGCTTAGCATGTTCTTCTATACTCTTTGAATACACTAGGATATCATCAATAAACGTCATCACAAATCAATCCAAGTAGGGCTGAAACACCTTATTTATCAAAGCCATAAATGTAGTTGGAGCATTAGTTAACCCAAACGGCATTACTAAAAACTCAAAATGCCCCTATTTGCTCCTGAATGCACTTTTCGGTACCCAGATCTCAAATCCAACTTAGGCTCTGTTTGGTTGAAAGGTTAGGAATGGAAGGGGATGGAACGTAACACACTTCCATCGTTTGTTTGAAAGTTTCATAATGAAATGATATGGAATGAAATGGGATAGAAGCGAAGGGTTTCATGTTACGTTCTATTCCATCATAAACAGTAAAAATAAGAAACTTCCGATTTGAAGGGTTTAGGATGGAACGTAAACTAATAAATACATACTACCTAATATACCCTCAATAATTCTTCTTAATACCAACTC
>JANKYE010000002.1:28407732-28422778 GCA_032467995.1 Erythroxylum dillonii
AGAATCATTCGGGTAATAGCCACGATCGAGGTGTTGTGTTTCGCAATAGGGTTGGGTTCCGGAAACGGTGCCCAACAAATTGTGTATGGATGATGATGATGATGATTTTGATCATGAATTGTTGATATATATATATATATATATATAAAATAAACATATAAAATATATATAAAAAAACATAAACATATGAAGAGGAATATTATTATATTATAGAATAAGAATCACAAAAAAAAAGAAAATGAATATGTGCCTTCGCAGTAGCTTCATCAATGTTACCTACCAAATAAAAGGATTGCTAGGGCAGACTATCTAATTCTCCATAAAGGATCAATTTAAACCCTCTAATTGTTTCTGCTAAACCGACAAATTTTCCCAGAGAAATTTTGATAGAGCATAACATGGGTTGTCCAAAATAAAACTAGAATAAAAAAAAGGGTTCAATAAGCACTCGATATTTCACGATCAAGGGCGTAGTACTATTTGTAGTAGTGGTCCTTACATATCGTATTAACACTCGAAAGATGGTCAACAGAAAAAATCTTTGGGCTTTGATTACCAATGAATAGAGACTTTACCAGTAAAGCCTGCTATCATTTTATATGTATATGGTTACAATTATCTGCATTCCCAATGTGCCTTACTTTACATTGATTTGATTTATATTTTATTTCTATAGATAGATTTTATCTACAAAATGATTGATTCAAGAATTCAATCAAAGAGGCCCTTTTAACTCAACTGTAGAGTAACGCCATGGTAAGGCTTAAGTATATATATATATCTATATATACACACATAAGTGAGATGTTATGGAAAAGAAAATAGGAATTATGAATGATGAGATGTAGCTGAATGGATAAGAATGATGTTGCATTAGAGGAAGTGAATTTAGGAAAATTTTCAAGTCTTTCATAAGAGTAAATGTGTGTATTAAATTCAGAGGCAAAACTGCACTAATCTAGCATGAATTGGACAAAATTGTCTTCTTGGAATGTGTAGTTTGCCTTTCTAGCTTTCCAATGGTATAAAGTATGCAATTTTTGGATATCGGAGTTGAGAGATGTGATCATTATAAAGGGAAATGCTTTGGAGAGTGTGGTTAGTGAATTAGAATTTTTGGTGATGTGAGGAAGACCCGTAGATGAACCATCATCTGGTTCATCTTAGACTGAACCTTCATCTGATTCATCTTAGACTGAACCTTTGTTTAATCCATCTTAGACTGAACCTTCGTCTTCTACATCTTAGACTGAACCTTCATCTGATTCATCTTAGACTGAGCCTTCGTCTACTCCATCTTAGACTGAGTCTTCTTCTGGTGCATCTTAGACCAAACCTTCATCTGGCTCATCTTAGAATGAACCTTTGTCGGGTTCATCTTAGACTAAACCTTCATCTATTCCATTTTAGACTGAACCTTCGTTTGGTTCATCTTATACTGAACCTTCGTCTGATTCATCTTAAACTGAATCTTCATCTGATTCTTCTTAGACTGAACCTTCATCTCTCTATCTTAGAATGAACCTTCGTTTGGTTCATCTTAGATTGAACCTTTGTCTGATCTATCTTAGACTGAACCTTCGTCTGATTCATCTTAGACTGAATCACTTCGTCTGGCCCATTTACATTTTTGGAAATTCGAGACTTTTACCCTTTTTATGGAAAAATCTCTTTTCATGGTCTACATGAAATTTGTAGATCTAGAAGTCCTCTTTCAAATTGTCTAAGAATGACCTTAATTCGATATCTGTAATGAAAGTTATGTGAATTGTTCCAAAACAGGTTCAGTATGTTTGAGGACATAAAAATGTTTGATTCTTTTGGCCATGACTTCATCATCTAACCTCCAAATAAGATTCTTTTTGTTTCTAAATAAACTAGATACATAGAGCTACAAATTATCTGAAGAAATATATTTTTAATTCAGTCTTTAAGACTATTAATTTCTGGATGGAAGTTGAGTATAACATATTGTTTTAGTTTAATAACAGTTTGAAAATGTTTAGGCCATAACTTTCAGATTTTTGAACCGAATTGAATGATTTTGGTGTCATTAGAAACTTAAGACAATGAGGAACAAATGTTCTGAAGAAGTCAAATTACAATTCCAATTTGAGGTTTCCCAAAATCAATCTGAAAACAGGCTCCAACATATTATGGTATCAGAGCCCAGAATTAGGATCTTACATAGGCACTTTTGTAAATATGTATCAAGCTACATGCATTTTTGACATATCTTAGCATGCAGCAACGACATATCCCTAGTATGAGTTGCATGTGTATAAGTCACACACATAGGCAATTGTTAAGAGTTTGACCTGATAGAATTAGTGAGAAAAATGATACTCTTTCATGATATGAGAAAATATAAGTTATGGATAAAAAGAAATGAGAAATAGTATTTGGGTAAATATGACAAATAATGATTCAACGTATTTGTATTGGGGAATGCATTATTGAATATGACATCAATATTGCACTATAGTGATATACCCCCGAATGTGATATGGATGTAAATGTATTGTTATGGATTGTTTGAGGAATATAGGGATATAAGTATAAATGATGAGATTGAAGTGTACAAGCAAAATGCAATGAAAACATAACCTTGTTATGATCTCAAGAGGAGGAAATTGGAACCGAAGTGGTTGTTCGATTAATGCAACAAGAGTTATGCTTCACCATAAGATGATATTAGTGAAATGGAGATCAGAATTTCATAGTGATTATGCATCAAGAATTCTAAATGGATTAAGGATATGCATATGGATGATGAAGAAAATGACAACAGGAAAATGATACAGAAATGAAGAAATAGTAAAGGGGAAATGAAATAGACACAAAAAACTTTTCATTAGATGAATGAAATGATATGTAGTATGGAGAAAGTTAGAAATGCGTATAAAATGGGAATTTACATATGAATGAGATTAAGGAAAAGATGAAGAGTTAAATGAGAAGAGTTGATGCACTTAATATGGTAGTTGCCTCATTATGAAATGATATAGCATCAGAAGAGGTAAATTCTAGAAAAAGGAAGTAAAATTGGTGTTAGTATGTTTGATAAAAAGAGAAATATTGTTTAGGATCAATGGAGATCAAAGTATCAATTGTGTAAGATATGAATTGGTAAATTGTCGGAGAAAAATCGTTGGACAAAATGGGATGTCTTTGATGATGCACACCTAAGCATATGTGATAATAAACATGTCTACTACTTCATTGAGTTTTGGTAATTAGAACATTATGACCTTGTACGAATGATAGAAATTGGTCTTCTTAAGGTATTAAGAATGGTTGATGATGCGATGATGATAACAGTTGATAGATAAAGATTGCATGAATAGTATAGATGATAGTAGCAAGGAATCTTCTTTCGAAGAAGAATTTCACTGAATTAGGTTAAGTAGATTAGATAGTTTTTATTAAGAATGATCAATCAAAGAACAAATAAAAAATAATTACGTAATGATTCAAAAGTGAGTAAAGGAGTCCTATTCCTGACATAGACATAAGCATAAAATATAGGATATGCTACTGAGAGTGTACACATTATGTTTGATGCAAAGTATCCAACTATGTGATTAGACTCTTGAATTTGAGGTGACATTATTGCTAATATAAGGAGATATACCCCTACCTCTAGATCAGTCAAGTAAGAATTTCAAGAAAAAAATTCTTTTAAGAGGGGGAGAAATATTGGCCCCTGAAATTTTTCTTGATGAATAAGCATGATTTAAATAATTTTTGAGGTTTTGATAGATTCAAATTTTGGAGTTATTTAATTATGTCAACATTAGTAAGATTTATTGCATGGGTTAATGGAATTAAAGTGTTAAGGTTATAAGAATGTTCAAGGGTATTTTTGGCAAGACACTTAAGCATAAAAGACATAAGGCTTATAAGGAAGGGCAAAATGGGCTTTGCATACTCATTAAGGGTAGCAATGGGAGAAGAAATGTTGTCTTGTTCTTTTAAGAGAAGGAAAAACGTGAAACAGGAGAGGAGAAGAGAAAATAAGAAAGAAAGAGAAGAGAGTTTCGGTGGAGAGGAGAGAAAAGAAGGAAAGATAGTTAAGGCTTCATCATTTCATGGTTTTTAAGAGAGATTTTGAGGTTGTTCAAGAATGGAAAAAGGTAGAGGAAGAGAAGAGCTTCCATTTGAGCCAAAGATCTCTTCATTTGGTGAAGAATTAAGGTAAGATCATTTTGACTCTTTTAGACTTCTAGAAGGATTTTAGATCATAGAGTTTAGAATATACATGACTTTAAGTATTCTAGAATCAATTTTAGTGATTTTGCATTGTGGGATTCCTATTGAATAGGATTTTTCCATTGTTGAAGGAAATCAAGAAAGGCAAGAGGAATAAGAGGAGAGGCATTTTGACCAAGTCTATTAAGCAAGGAATTCAAGGTGGGTACATGTTTATAATAGAGTAAATAAGCCACTAATGTCATAATAAATGTTGCATTTACTGTTTCTTGAATGAATTGAGAAAGTGTTGCATGTTTGGTATATGAATTGTGTGATTGATTAATGAAATGAAAATGGAAATGATTTTGAAAGGATATCAAGTTTATGAAATCATGTTTTCGGAAAATGCCATTTTGGGCAACAAATTTACAAGTTATGAAATATGTGTTATATGGGTTTGTGGTGGTCCCCTAAGTTAAGTCACGTGCACGTTAACCAAGTTAAAGGCTTCTCTCGCCTGCTCGCTAAAGGCACAAAGCTCCTTCATGGACTCCCTCATGTTTACGTCTACGCAAAACTACTATGTGGGATTATGATAGTACGTCAAGTTTATGACTACATAGGACTATTATATGGAAATGTGTAGTTCATCATGTTTATGGATCCACCCAAACCATTTTGATGTGCTTATATGCTTTTGATATGTTAATAAGTTTGATGCATACATGTTTTCAAATTTGTAAATTTTGATTAAGAAATTGAGAATGATACGATTTATGACTTCACTTTGAATTTTATACTGGAAAATGAACATTTCAAAGGTTTTGCTTTTTTTTGGTTATAAATTATTACCCACAAGCTTTCAAGCTCACCCCCTTTTTGTCCTATCTTCAAGTGAAGAAAATAAGATCAAGTAACCAAGAGTCTAGGAATCCTTTTACTTTTGCAATGTTTTGTAAATTAAGTTAGATTTTGTTAAAGCAAGGCTTTACTCGCATTTTGAGAATTATTGAGTTTGGTATCTTTTGTATTTTGGATCTTGATACCGATGATGTAATGTCACTTGGATGCCATTAATGTTTTGCAAACTCTTATTTTTGTTGTTAATGAACTATGAATTGTGTATGGATGATGATGTTGATTTTGATCATGAATTGTTGATATATGTATATATATATACACATAAGTGAGATGTTATGGAAAAGAAAATAGGAATTATAAATGATGAGATGTAGTTGAATGGATAAGAATGAAGTTGCATTAGAGGAAGTGAATTGGGGAAAATTTTCAAGTCTTTCATAAGGGTAAATGTGTGTACTAAATTCAGAGGCAAAACTGCATTAATCTAGGATGAATTGGACAAATTTTATTCTTGGAATGTGTAGTTTGTCTTTCTAGCTTTCCAATGTTATAAAGTATGCAATTTTTGGATATCGGAGTTGAGAGATATGATCATTATAAGTGGAGATGCTTTGGAGAGTGTAATTAGTGAATTAGAATTTTTGGTGATGTGAGGAAGACCCGTATATGAACCTTCGTTAGGTTCATCTTAGACTGAACCTTCATCTGATTCATCTTAGACTAAACCTTCGTCTGATCTATCTTAAACTGAGCCTTCTTCTGTTTCATCTTAGATTGAAGCTCCATTTGCTCCATCTTAGACTTAACTTTCATCTGCTCCATCTTAGACTGAACCTTCGTCTGGTCCATCTTAGACTGAACCTTTGTCTTGTTCATTTTAGACTGAACCTTCATCTAATCTATCTTAGATTGAACCTTCGTTTGGTTCATCTTATACTGAACCTTCTTTTGATCCATCTTAGACTAAACCTTCATCTGATCCATCTTATACTGAACCTTCATTTGGTTCATCTTAGATTGAACCTTTGTCTACTCCATCTTAGACTGAACCTTCATCTACTCCATCTTAGACTGAACCTTCTTCTGGTTCCTTTTAGACTGAACCTTCATCTGGTTCCTTTTAGACTGAACCTTCGTCTGGTTCGTCTTAGATTGAACCTTCGTTTGATCCATCTTAAACTGAACCTTTGTTCGATTCATCTTAGACTGAATCACTTCGTCTGATCCATCTACACTTTTGGAAATTCAATATTTTGACCTCTAGATGGCAAAATATCTCTTCAAGGTCTTACGAAAGTTGTAGATCTAGAAGTACTCTTTCAAATCGTCTAAGAATGACCTTAATCTGATAACTCTAGTGAAAGTGATGTTAATTGTCCCGAAACAGGTTCAATATGTTTGAGGACATAAACATTTTTTATTCTTTTGGCCATAACTTCATCATTTGACCTCCAAATGAGATGATTCTTATTTCTAAATAAACTAGAGACATAGAGTTAAAAATTATCTGAAGAAATCGATTTTTAATTCAGTATCTAATACTATCAATTTCTAGATGGAAGTTGAGTATAACGTATTGTTTCAGTTTAATAATAGTCCGAAAATGTTTGGCCTATAACTTTCAAGTTTCTGAACCGAATTGAATGATTTTGGTGTCATTAAAAACGTAAGATAATGGGGAACAAATGTTCTGAAGAAGTCAAATTGAAATTCTGATTTGAGTTTTCCCAAAATCTGTCCAAAAATGTAGAGTAATGAAGATCATTTTTTTTCACCTCGGATGTTGGGCTCTGAAAACGGGTTCCAACAATAAGTCAGTATTACCTTCCATTATCATTCACTAGGCTACTCATCTTACAATTCTAGCAGCTGTCATTAAAACAATTGACAAATTACTTAGAAGATTTCTATGGTTTGGAGCAAAAGAAGGGAACTACAAGGCTAAGATTAAATGGTCTGAGATATGCAAAACTAAAAAATGTATTGGGCTGAACATTATTACTTTGAAAATTATGAATTCATGTATGCTTAAAAGAATTTGGAGATTAATTGATAATTATAAAGCACTATGGTGTAAATGGGTTCATGAATATTATATCCATAATAAAAGCATATAGGAAATTGATTTTTCTTATAGAAACGCCTCTCCTACTTTAAAAGAGATATTCAATTTGAGAAGCACACTTAGGCCTCACATTAGGAAGGAAATTAGCAGTGGCAAAAACTTCATTTTTGACATGATAATTTGATAATAGGTAGCTTACTCTTCAGCAAACCTAAACTTTAGGTTTTTAAAAACAACATTCCCATTAATCAAACTCTTACAAAGGCTATGAAGTTGAAGAATGAGACTCAGGCTAAACAATAGCAATATGTATATAGAAATGAGAAGATTTCTTTTAAACAAAAACATAAATGATAAAAATTGATGGTGCCCCAACTCCAAGGGTAACTTTAATAATGCATCATATAGAAAATTATTCCAACAGAATTATGGATAGGTAACATAGAACAAAATAGTTTGGTGTAAGTATAATCTACCTAGAGCTATTACAACTTTATGGAGCCATCCCAGAGAAACTTCCCAGAATTGAAAGGTTAAACATATTCAACCATTTTGCTAATATATACTGCTTAAGCAAATGTCAATATGAGAGCATTTCACATTTGCTTTTCAAATGTGAGTGTACTAGAGTAGGGAGATAAATTCCTCATAAGTGTTACATCTGTAACCACCAACTGGAGTGGTAAAACATCATCACTTGGAGAACTTCAACATATCATAAGAGACTTTGTATAGTGCTACTACATTGCTCTCTTTTATATAGTGTTGCATATATGGGTGAAAGAAATAATCATATTTTTTAATCCAAAGAAAGAAGTTTTGATGTATTTAACAAAGAGATTCTCAATGACATCAGAATCCACATCAATTCCTTAAAATACTACCTCTAAACTCTAATTGTATTAATAGTTGAAGCATATACTAACTTGTGTATGTTACTTGAACAATCATTAACGCATTATTATTTATGATAGTCTCCTACAATAACATATATACTGACTTTTCTTGATCAGCCTTTCATAGCTTAATACAATTACATTCTTACAAACAAGATAATAAAAATAAACATATTAAACAAATATAAATTATACATAATTGCAGGAGTGACCTAAACTCACTGAGATAGAGGAGGCAATAAAAAAAACTAAAGATTGACCATTATCCAATTTATCTTGTTGTTTATGCCCTATTAATTATTTTGTAGTCAATCAATTGATGAAACCAGATTTAGCTTTGTAACCCTCTATTATTTATCAGATGTCTCTATGTTTCCTCCTTGACCCTTAGTATCTTCTTCATTTTCATTCATGCTTTCCTCTTGCTCTTATTTATTTGGGTACTCTCTATTAAGTCAATGTGTATTAACCTACCTATTATTCTCCTGAATATACCTAAATAATGTCATTTTGACATCATTGATATAATTTTGCTCCTCGATCTTCATAACCCTAAAACTAAAGATATCTAGATCTTATTTTACTAGCAGCTAACTAATTAGCACCAGGAATACAAATATATTATCTACTTACCTATGTCAAACCAAACCATTGCTAGATTGAAACATTAGGAATGACAAATAAATTAGTAGAGCTTTGCCTAAAATGTTAAAAAGGAGGTCCATTAGGTAGAGATTGGTGGTTTAGATTCAATTTAACCCACTAGACTAAGGCTAGACATTATAACTTAAGATGTGAGACACTATTTAGGTTTGGATGGCTAGTTGCTTATATAAAAGTGCATTGATCTTAAGAAGCATGTGATCCCCATTATGAACCCATGTGAAGCACCCCTCTAGTTCCACTCATAGTGCCCCAATGGTTGTCCACCTTGAAAGCTCAAAATCCACCCTTTTAATGGTATCCTAACATGCATCATAATCATCCCTCTAAAATCACCACCTTATAGTCTTAAAAGTAAGAGTAAAGGGCTACAATTTTTGTTTTGGCTTTATCCTTTATGTTGGCATAAAATTCTTTCACTGCCTCTAGGTATTATTCTCCTTTAAAAGTCAATAAATGGTCCTAATGTATAATTTAAAGAATATTCCGAATCCTAAATATTTTATCAATATCTAGGAAGATGGACTTCTTAATAACTATTTGATTATTGCTAATCTTATCATATCCTTCCTTATTTTTAAACTTTTATACCTAGAAATACCCTCTAAAGGGGATCATATAAATGAAGAAGCATATGAAGGCACCTTATTTCTTATAGTCATACTCTTATATCTTAAAGGCATTGTACAATTCAACTAAATAAGAGGCCAACACTTCACCATAATTCATAACTTCACATTATCACTGCATAACTCCATAACAATTCTTCACAATTTCACAAGAATAATAGCCCACAATTTAGCACAGTTATACCACAAAGTATACTAAATTCCATAATAACATATCACTTATCACTTAATAAGTCTGCAAAACGAGCATACACTCATCAGGTTCTTCTAAATCAAGATAAAAAACCAACTGTTGTTCACTAATACCTTAAACATCAATATAATTAATTAATTAATTAATTATTGGAGAACTCAAAATATGTTCTTTAGAGACTCCTAGCATTCTTATAAAACAAAAAACCCTAATTTTTTTGCAATAAATGCATAAACTTGATGTTTTAAAGAAATTTTATTATATTACGATTAGGTTTTATGTTCAAGGAATTAATTTAGTGGATAGGAGGTTAAATAGATTTTTACAGTTGAGGCTAGGTTGAAACATTTAATTAAAGGGCTAGAAGGGAAAGGGTTTAGGCTTTTAGGGAGGAAAAATTACAACTTTTTTTCTTATAATAGTGGGCATCTGATAAATGTAAAATGCACTAAATTTTTAGTATGATTTTTGAAGTATTATTCTTATGATTTGATGTTTTCATTGTATTTAGTACTTAAAATGACTTATATTTTGTTTAAAGTCTTGTTTTGGTCCCTCAATAGGAGGATTTGAGTCAAGATTGTGAAACTTTGGTACATGTTAGGCTAAAGACTCAAAACATGGTACCAATATGGTATAGTATTACTTCCTATGTTCTAACAAGCCATATTATGTTTCTGGGATAGTTTGCTACAAGTATAACATGAAACTAATACATACCTATATTCCTACTATGTTCAACACTGGGTCATTTTGTTTCTCCATCTGAATACCAATATCCTAACATGTTTTTCCTATGTTTTTCAATGGGGGAAGAAACATGATCATGCATTCCTAACTTTTGTTTGTAGTGATTTTCCAAAAAGAAGTTAAGAAGGATGTAAAGTAATATGGGGACTTACATAATCTTGAGTTTGGCACATATTTAACATTAGTTTTCACGATAAAAATATGAAAAGAAGGGAGGCACAGGGGAAAGGAGGAGAAATATATGATGGGACCATTAATCATTCACAAAAAAAGGAAAAGGAAAAGCGATTAATAAGAAAACAATTTTGGAGAAAAGAAAAACAAGATCCATCAAGATTGGATAAGAACATTCAAGATTTAAGCCATATGAAATCAATTTTGTTTATTGTGTTCTTTCTTATATATTTTGAAGTTTCTTTGTTATATTATAAACTAATTAAGATATATGTTTAGAAGGGATGAATTCTAAAATTATTTGTTAATTGATTTCAATGATGTAAAGAGAGATTCTGGACATTTTAAGAGTTATTCATGCTTTCTTATTATATTGGATTTAATTAAATAATGTAAAAGATTCAACTTGGGATTCATATATAGGATTAAAGCACCAAACACATAAGATCATATATATAATTTGGACACAACATCAATAGTGAGGGTTTAACAGGTTGCTATAAGTAATATTATAAGGTCCTTCTGATTTAAAGTGAAATCTATTATAGGAATTCACTAAGACAATTACTATACTCTTAGTAGTTTTGATTTAATAGAACTTTTAGCCAAAATAATTAAGAATAAAGACTATACGTCTTAACTATGAGGGTATAGTTGTAACTTTAGAATTCACATCGACCTAAGTAATTAGGATTAATCATTAATTTAGGATGAATTCATGCACAATAATGGTTTTAGGGGAATTCTTCATGTGAATATACGTTATCTACTAGTTATTTACTCTTTTTATCACCTTAACTAATTATCCTTAATTTTTATTTTTTATTTTCAAATTTTAATGTTACTTCATAGAACGACAATTAGTACTAGTAGTTCTAGTTCTTGAGGGATTGAAACTCGACTCCTGTACTCTATACTGTAGGAAATTATATGCAGTTGCCTTTATAATTTTAATTAGTATTTTCTATATTTCGTTTATACTTGTATCATATAAAGTTTTTGGCACCATTTTTAGGTACCATAATATTAGGGTAGTCTTATTTTATTAATCTAATCATTTTCTTTTTTCTTTTATATTTTTATTTTTATTAATCTAGATAATTTTTAATTCTTTTTGTATTTCTTTATTTCAAAGCTCTCTTTCTTGATATTATGTTTATGGTTAAAATTTAGGATTTTTTTATTTATTACTAAAGTTACCAAACATAACAGAAGGATGGGTTAAGTAATACTCCATGGGGATTCGGGTATCACATCACTTATATCTAGATTAGACATTTGGAGTAATAAGCCTATAAATATATATTTGGAAGCTTAACTGGTATTAATGATATGCTACAAGATTCGCTGGTGGTTACCTAAATCATGAATACTAGTCACCTTACCATATGAGCCAAAAGAATGAGCAACCAAATTTTAGAGGGAGATGGTCTCACAATATCCCTTATAGTGAAACTTATAATCTAGGTTAGAGAGACTATCCCAACATTACCTAGAATAATCAAGACCCATCCTAATTTCATTAATAACATAAGTAAGAGTGGAGCTTAGTTCTGAAGGAGCTTATGATAAAATTCATTACTATAACCTAAGGCTCACTTTTAACAGATTGAAGCCTCTATCCATACCTTAGCGATTTAGATTGGTTAGTATAACTAAGATTGTCTCTAAAGAGCAGTAAGATTTTTTACCTAATAATATAAAGCCAAACCTAAAGGAGCAAGCAGATGCAGTAACTTTAAAGAGAGGAAAGGAGCGAGAGGCTAAAGTAAATGAGGAAGAAGAGGAAGAGAAGGTTGTTTCATATGGAAAAAAAGGATAGGAAAGGTGAGAAGAAAAAGGAGGAAGAGAAAGAAGAGGAGCCAAAGTAGATGGTTGTTAAGAAGCTATCAGTAGACACCTTAAGTGAAGCATGCTCCCACATCCTAAAAAATGAAATACCTTAGACAATTAAAGATCCAAAGAATTTTTTTCTTCCTTATAATTGTAGTATCTTTTTAATTATTAGGGCATTAGTGGAATTAATAGGTAGCATTAATTTGATGCATGTTTCCTTACTCCACTGTAGCATATGGCATTTTTAAGGTAATGAGTCCTTGTCTGGGAAGACGTGTGGAAGTAAGTCCCTGATCATAATCTTGGATGTGTGAACAACTTAAGAAGAAATTAAGCTAAAGTACTAATAAAATGCACTACTTAGGAGAAGTCCAAATATTTATATTTTTTGTTTTAATTTGGTAGCTTTTAGGATATAAATAGTAGATTTAGTTTGCTTTTGTAGTTTTAAAATCACAATTTTAATTTTATTTTGATGTCCATTCATCATTGGATCATGATTATCATACTTAAGTTACAAATTAACAGTGTTATATAGGTTATAAAGGAAATCTATCCCTTACGAGCAGATGTAGATCATATTTCACTAACCTAAGACTAATATTGATGACATTGGACAAGGCCACAAATTTTATTTTCAGGGAGTACTAGCTATCATAACATCATTTCCGTTGTTTTCCATGATTTTCATTGTTTTCACATATTTTGTACAATAAGGACAATGTATAATGTAAATGTTGAGGAGGTACTTAATGGTTATGCTTATCAATTTTGTTATGAGTAAATTAATAGGGAGAAATTATAAAAACTCTTTAACTTTGAAAAATTATTGATCGAAATGATTCATTATAAGTTCTATTGTCAATGTAATTTGGTTTTTTAGGTAAATAGATATGAGCTTTGATGATTAAGTTAATTTCAAATTTTTTTCATTGATTTTGAGAATAGATACTTGACTTGTGCTATGATACTTTTTGTATAATTTGACTATACAATTTAGATGTGAGTTCTTTTTAAAAATTTTCATTATCCTTAAAAAGGAAAGGAAAACAAAAGAAAAGTGTAAACAACTAAGCATTAAATCAATTCACTCTGCTAGCTTCAAAATAAGATAAAAAGTTAAAGCTAAAGAGTTATGCTAGTTGCCAATAAAAATAGTTACCTAATTGACTAACCAAGATTATTCATGATAAGGTGTATACTCTTGCATCAAAAGATTTTGTGACGTTTAAACAAGCTCTAAATAGTCTTGTTTAATGTTAAATTTAGTGTTTAATAAAGGTTATGAAAAAGTTGATATTTTATACATTAATTTGGATTGTATGGATTGAGTTAGTTTGAAGGAATGTGGAGCAAATTGCAACAACTTTATGAATTGTTGCAAGTATCTAAGTGCCAATAACTTGATGACAATTGCAATTTAATGAATAATGGAGAATGTTGATTAATGTGATAGATTTGTTAAATACTTTCTTGGATTTTTTAAAAATTAAAGAATAATTTATTTCAAACCATGAAAGCGTTCATATGTTATGTAACACAATAAGGCAATACATTTGCAAAATTATACTAAACTAGGAACATGCGAAGTAATCTGTTTAGTTTGGAAACATTAAGGAGTTTATAGATTCCAGTGTCTTCTTGAGTATGCACTCAATTTCTCCACCATTTGATGAGCCACAAATGTTTATCTAATTTAGCAAACTAATCTTCGAGCTAATAAATGTTTGTTTGTTTTAGTGTTATTGAAAATTCTTTAATTTCTCTCAAACCAAATTGAGTAACTGTATAATTCAAGACGAGACTAAGACAAATCTTGACTTGTCTCATGGAAAGATATTTCTCCCCATCTCAAGTTATTGTCCTAATCATTCTCCAAGCATATAAGATTCAAAATGTGTTGAATATTAGCCCATAATGAAGTTGTATAATTTCCTGGAATTTCCTATTATTTAAGTTATAAGTAATGAAATTGACTTGCTAGAGGATAAGTAAATGTTTAAGTGTGGAGAAATTTGATTAAAAGTGTTATTTTTAGCATAATTTTGATACAATTATGCTTGTATTGTTTACTTTTTTATACGAATTGAAACTTAAAATTAACTTTGTTTTATTTAAGATCTTGTTTTACTCTCTTAATGAAGAAAAAACAAAGTTTGTAGGCTTTGAGTCAAGCTGGAGCAACTTTGGTAGATACTAGGCTAAGAAACAAAACTTTTTGAGAGAAGAATAAAGAAATTTTATTAACACTAACTAAGCTATTACACCATTACAAAGGTTTTACAAGATCCATAAAGACACTTTAGTTGTTGCAACTAGCATATATAGCAACTTAATTTTAAAGATTCAAAATTTCCATATGATTTTCATGCCTGCAATGAGACTGTTTTGTACATTTCTAGCTAGCAATAGTTCTTTAATCCAATTCAGCGTTTTTTATGTCAAAAGATGTTTTTCAGTAGCTATCCCTTTGTCTAGTAGTTTGTTTCTTTCTCGCCAAATTGAATAAATTACAGTAAAACCTCTATAAATGAATATTTTTGGGACCGAAAAAATTATTATCTTATACGGGGTTATTAATTTATCAATAAATGAATATTTTATTAATTTATCGATAAATTAATATTTATTAAATTATAGAATAATTTTTATTTTGTACATTATATTTGTATAATTAAACAATTAGTTTTTTTCGTAACTAAGAAAAAAAACAATTAATTAATGATGGTGCATTGTATCTAAGTTTATTAATCTTGTCAAAAATAAGTTTATTAATCTTAAATTA
>JANKYE010000002.1:28442066-28455638 GCA_032467995.1 Erythroxylum dillonii
GCTTTATCTAATATGTAATTATTATCAGTGATAAAAATATAAATATATTAATATTAACAATCAAACAATTTTTTATTTGAAAAAAAAAACAAAAAATAAAAACTAAAAACAAAAGCTAAAATTTATAACAAAAAAAATAGAAGTAGAACTAAACAAACCCTTAGTTTGTAAAATACTTTAGTTCTATGACATAAACAAACCCAATTTATGTAAGTCTCCATCAATAAGTTTAAAGGCAAGATTAACGATAAAAATATATAATTTCAATTTTAAAATATATTTCAATCTGCTTAATCCAAGTTAGGGTATCATGACAATTCTTACAATCCCTTGATTTCATCCCTGAAATTTCTTCTGTTTCTTCCTTTCAAAATACCATTTCATTAGTTATTTCTGCTTGACATTAGAATTGACCTTAATTGATACTAACAATTAAAGATAACAACTAATCCCACAAATCAACAGATCAAGCTCGAATTAACCAAGCCTCAAATCAAAAAATTTTAAACCAAAGCCTAAGCCCGAACTCAACCTAAAGCTCAACCTTTATAAATAAAATAACATCATTTTTGCTAAAAAGTTGTTTTGTATTTTTCTTGTTTTTAAAATAATTGAGCCGAATTAAGCTAGACTTGAGTTGTGACAGACTATCTTAGGCCGACCCATTGCCATATAACAACATAGTGCTATATATTCATAAGTTAAATGTAGACGATCATTCAGTTCGTTTGAAGTTGAAAGAAAATCAAGTTATATAAGCTAGACACTGAAAGATTACAGGTCTTAAGAGACAGGTGCACGAATAAAAACTAAAAGGATGAGGATGCAATGGACTAGATATTAAGACACTAGCTCAATTCCATTAACTTCCAAACAGTCAAGATTTTAAATAACAGACTTAGAAACAGGAAAATTTGAACATAAAAGACCAGAATATGGAGAAATATAAAATCGAAAAAAATTAATCTTGCATCCAACCCAAACAGCGTTTGCAACTCAAGTCACCTAAAGTGCAACGGTACACCCTATTAATGCGTTACCTATTGTCATGAAACTTCGACAGCTTTCCACCAAAACATTTGCACCTTTGAGATAAAGGTAAAAGCCCACCAAAGCACGTAGAAAATGTTGAAATTAAGTGCAAATCAGGTTACAAACAAAGACAACCACACGAACCCAACCCCAAAAGAGTGAGCGCTCGAAATCACGGAAATTTACCCAAATTGCTGAAGTTCATGCAGCTTCAGCACACTTAATCAGAAAGAAGCATTTGTGAATCCTCGCCATGGATAGCTTTCAGTTATGAGCTTCAGCAGTTCAGTAGCCTCTTTCAATCGTCTTTCTGTGTTTTCTCTCCCTGCCACAGCTCGGGGATTCCTGCACAAGGATAGAAATAATTTTTCCTCAGTCATCTGCAGGTATGTGCTCATGTTTCACCATAACTCATTCCAATTTACAAGTGCTGATGCTTACCTCTTCTCAGTGGCTGCCTTCCTCGTTAGTTCTTCTACAAGACTATGCAACCTCTTCAGCAGAGCAGGCGACTTGTGCATTGCATTAACACCTTCATATCTCAAACAGATTTTCTTCAGAATCTCTGACGCAATGAAATATCCTTCTTCCTTGTTCCTGGAAAGTAATTAGGAGACTCGGTTCAGGTGTGGTACAAAGGAAACTTATGCTTGGTTTCTCAATCTGTAAATATGACGAGGGAAAAAACCTTAGCAACTCCCAAAGAATAATTTCTACTGATCCATGCGCATTAATAAGCACGTCAGTTAAATGTGGATAGCAAGTAAGGTTCCGAAGAGTGGAAAGTGCATGCTTTAGGACTTCCTGATCTGGTATGCTTCTGCTGACAGAACGGATCTGGTTCAGTAATTTGTCAATTGCTCCAGCATCCACAAGCTCCTCGCAACATCTCTTGGAATGTTGTGTGGCATGGTCTGTGAGGAGGTGTGATTATAATAGAGTCCACAACGATTCAGAATAGTTTTTATTCATCTAGCTCAATCTTCAAACTATATGACTGAAGCTTATTGCACATAGAACATGGTAGATACATCAAGATTTGGTTTTTTAGCATAACACCTCAACAAATTGTTAACATTTTGTTGCTAATAAACTCTTTTCCCATAGTTATAGAGTTTTAGCTAGTAGCAAAACATTAGTTTTAATTAGAGTGTTGCTCGCTGTTTTGTGAAACCCATGACAAAAGACTGTAAAATGAGTCTATTTTACTAAACGGCAAGCATCTCTGACTTAATTAAAGCATCATAGTCAAAGGAACTTATAGCACACACAGCACGATACACTGCACCTCAAATATCCCATAAGCATAATCCACTTTGTTTTGAGCGATTTGTGACCTCAATCTCCTAGATATGGTTAATCAAGGATTCAGAACAAAGAGTTGGTGACTTCCTCAAAGAAATAAGTGAACAATTGGTGAACACGGTCTCTAAGAGGAAACAAATACTGCTGTTTGTAACAATATTTCCATAGAAATTTACACTAATAGGACAAGTGAAATCCCAAAATAAGGAGAATTTCTTACCCAAAGTTGCACAAATATGAAGAATTCCAGTAACCCTTTTCTTGCTCTGTAGTTCTGCAAGTGCCAGCTTAAGTCTGTTAATAATACGCATGCTGTCATCCACATTTTTAGCAGAATTTTGCATTCTACACCGTAAATCTAAAAACTGCCCTCTTGACTCTTTCCGCACAAGGTAACCTCTCCAGTGTGACTGCATAAGTTACAATATGATAAACCATGAACAGACTAATTTGAGCTAAGGATATAAACAGTTGAGGAAATATCATCCAACTATGCATGAAAATGAATAAAATGAGTCAATAGCCCGGTAGGCCAAACAAGCCTTACACCCAACATAATGCAAATGATGAAAGAAGTTACAGACCTTTCCAAGAAAACAGTAGATTAAAGCAGACCTCTTACATTATACTGCATTTACATTAGACATAAACTAAAGGAAAATTTATTCAGTGGTCTAGTATGTTGAACAGCTTTTGTAATATTGTATAAAGGCCTCAACAAAGGTAGTCCACTCTTGTTGAAACTAAGCATGGTACACGTCTGAATGAATGCTGCTAAACATGATCATAGAATTTTGAGATCTGTTAATCTTACTTGAATGACAACAATAAGTTTCCTGTGCCTAATAGCCTTTTGCCTACCAAACCAACCTCGAACATGTGACTGTATAACAATTGTGAATTTTGCTCTTTGTTTCAGCTGTAAAATACTTCTCCACCACCGCTGTAGCTTCAAAACTGAAGATAATATGGTCTTCAATTCAAATCTCTGACTTAAATCAATTGAGCTTTCAAAGTTGGAGCATGAAATGCCAGTTTCTTGAAAACAAAATGTCCCTAGAAATAGAGACAGCATAGTTTGCTCATGTTAAGAGAACCATAATTGATTCAACTTCAATAAAAAAAATTGTCAAAGAAAAAAAGCAGGTGAATTAGAGTTCACAAAAAATATGGGCAAGATACCTAAGAGCTTTTTTCGAGTAATTTGGGCCGGGACAAATTGCTGAAATCTAATCACATCACCTTTTTTACTACAAAGTGCATTCCGACTATTGAAACACCGAATAGCACTTTGAATCTTCACTACAGCTTCTTTTAGCAACAGAAAGCTCTTCCTTTTCAGCCAAGCACAACAGTATCTCTGCATTCATTGAAGTAAAATAATATACTTGGGGAAATTTTCACTTTAACGAAATAAATGAGATAAAATGCCATCCCCTGGAACGAGGTAGATAAAATTGGGATCACAATACAGCCTTCTCCAATGTCCCATTTTGTCGAGATTAGGACTAGTAATAGCCAATATTTCAGTAGAAAAAGAACAATGATAATTATTTGCATAGGTTGATTTCCAGTTATCAAGTGATCATTAAACATAGTAGCAGTGATCTAACAACACCTAGAAGCAACTGTATGTTGTCCAATCAATGAACGGTAAGAATATTGAGCAATCATTTGGTTTCAAGAATCAAACATTTCATCCCTTCTAGATCTTTAAATAAAATCTTAAGTTACATTTTGTCTTGCCCATGTATAAAGAAGAGATAGGAATTGTCTGGAGAACCAAGGATGCTGAGAGAAATTGGCACATGTCAGATGTTTGGTTTATAATACTAAATAAACTACACACGATATGAAAATTCAAGACTTATCCTTAAACAACCAAAACCAGTTGAAAAATAATAGTCATAAGCAATCAACAATAAAGCACATAGTTACAAAGATAATCATTTTGAAATGCATCAACCTTTAATGAGAAAAAACTCTCCTAAAAATATATTGCAGGTAAAGGTAGGAAATATTTCACATGAAGATTCTCAAAAAAATGAAAAGAGGAACTTTACTTGAAGTAATATAATGAGATGTCTACGCCTAGAAGTTTCTCTTCTTATAATCCATCCACGTAGATGACATTGAATGATGATGGCTGATCTTGTAGCAACTCTTTGTTGTTCACAAGCCCTCCACCTCCTTAAACATCGGAAATAATTTTGGATTCTTGTTGTTGCTTGTTTCAGACATAAAAATTTCTTTCTCAATGACCACCCTCGATAATGATTCTGTATTTTGGTAGCAGCCAGATTCTGGTGATAGGAAGACCTGCTCAAAATAAAATATCTCCGATAAAGCTGAATTGCAATAGCTGCTTCTGTCTGTGTATTACAGAAACCATTTACACATGAATAAAGTTGTTTATTTGAGCAACATCATATTTGGACCTTGCTAACCAGGCACGAAATGATCTTTGAATAACAGTGGCTGCATTGGCAGTATCGGGAATTGTTGCATTATGATTTCTATTGCTTGCTTTCCATCGCTTTCGACCCATCCAAATCCTTGCTGCTTTCTGAATGAGCACAGCTGATCTTCTTAACTTAACAAAGTTATGCCTTTCAACAATATACTTGCCACATTGCTCAGCAATTTCAGACTGTTTGAACCTTTCTGGATGATGGAAAAATAAACCAAACAAGTGAACAAGGAGAATTGCTAATAAAAACATATATATTTGAAATTATACATTCTGAGAATGATAATTAAGTGAAGGCATGAAAGTCTATCAATGACCCACTGATTCCAATCTTGCTACAAGTTTCTATGATAATTGGTTCAAACACATAAGCAATAAAGTAGCGGCAAATAACAATTAACCAAGTTCTTAAGCCTTAGCAACCAAAGATGAGTGTTTGAAGGTTTTCACGAATAAACCAGAAAACTTAAAAGTATAGATCTTTCTCCAAGAAAGTTGAACAATAAAGCCAGAGTGAGTAACCATTTTGTATGTTGGTGCTGATATTTTCAGTTGAGTTGTTCTTGGAAGTAGTAATAGCAGGCTTCTCAATGAGTTGGCTATTTCGCTCAGCCATATCTTGCCACCAAGCCTTTATGGCCTTGAACTTTCCAGCAGCATCTGCATCAATGGGGAAACGTAGCATGCAAAACTGTTTGCTTTTAATATTTTCAATCATTTTTCTTACTTTGGAAAAAAGTTTATTCAACAAAGGAAAGGACAGTCAAACTTCATCAGTGTGATTACTTTCCCATGTAATTGAAGCAGAAACAATATAAGCAAATTCAACAAGAATATCAAATGATTTGACCAAGGAACACAACCCTCATGACTGTCAGTAGATAAATCAGAGTAAAACAACTTCTTTGCTAAAAAACCTGAATGCCACATCGAAACCATAATTACAGGAAACCAGACATAAATCCTAGTCCTCAGTTGTATTACCCATCTGCTTTTTATGAGTAGACCCATTCATTTGGAACACATTTAGAAAAATAAAGTATAGAGGCAGGGCAAAATACCTTCTGTATCGTCTGCCTTTGTTTCTTCTTGGCCTAATAGAGCTTTTGAACACACAAAATACCTTCCAATGTAATGTCTCCTTTCTGGACTTTGACAGTCACAACCCAATACTTTATGAAAATTCAGTTGATCCTAAGCAGAAGAAAGGTGGCTGTAATTATTTCTGACATCAGGTATCAAAAACCAAAGCAGCATAAAAGTCTAAGCATTACCATTGCTTTCTTCTCAGTCAGTTTTGATGAGAGAAAAATCAGTAGAATTAGAACACTCTGTTCACAGACTGTACCACTATGTTCAAGCATGTCACTGATTTGCAGAACCTGCAAATGCAACAAATTGAACAATGTATGACCTATTAAATAGCCAATAAGACCATTTTTTGCTCACGGAAAATGCCATCACAAACAGATTACAACAGATCCCCTTCTAATTCTTGTCTATAAAACAAATGCACTTCGGTCTAACTAAACTTATCAATATTTTCTCTCTACATGAAGTTGACATGCCTTAAGCACATAGCAATCAGTCAGAAGATATAGTCAACCATTGCAAGAGTACAAAGTCTCTAAAATTTCGAACTCTTGCCTCTGGAAAATTCCCCAACAATGTAGTCAGTTTTTGTGATAAAATGAAAGTGTAAAATGCATCCAGATAATCATCAGTCGATACAAAGGATTCTTCAACACTACTTTCAGGAGTATCCTGTAAAAAATGGAAAAGATAAAATCAATAATAGTAATAAAAGTAGCTGCAAACGCAAGAGGCTGGGTTGCCAAAATATGGAACCTTGCGAGAATGAGAACAGCAGAGTTTCTTTAGAAAGTAATAGTCAAGCAAACACCATATGGCTTTCCCATCAACTAAAGATGAAAATCCATCAATCTTGTAATTATATTTTTCACAGATTGCCTGCAAAATAATTAGAATGGTTGGAAAACATATAAAATTACTGCAGAGAGAGAGATAGACAAAAGGGCAGAGGAAGAGAGATGGAGGTAAAAAAGACAGAAATATACCACATTCTTTAACCCAGTTACTGTACCTGGATCCATTTCAGAAGCAATTCCATAGGAGAGGAACAAAAACATTCAACATTCAAAATTTCCTGTAAAATGGCACATAGATGCGAGTAATATAGAATATAAACTCTGAAGCAACAAAGATAAGAAATAAAAATGTCAAAGAATGATCCTCAACCATTTCGTTTCTGAAAAGGATAGAGTATCCTTAACTACCAAAAAGGACACTTTTTTTAGTGGATTACATAAACTAGAAGAAATCAACCAATACGAACCATACCACATAAGTTCCCTGAATTTTTAAGACTTCCTCAACTAAGTTTGTTTTGTTGATCAAAAGCGGCACCTACAGAAGTTAATGATAAGAAAAGGTTACCCTTATAACTTCTGCTAATGCAAATTTTTACATTGTGCAACAATTTAGGTAGAGACAAACCTGCAAGTGAAGAAACATGTTCCAGAGCAAGGAAAGGCTTAATTCCTTGTCTCCATTAGCAATATCATTCTCTGTAACCATCATTCCATCCTCATCATGCAACTTTACACCAGCATGTTTTAAATACTGCAGGGCAAGGCCACAGTTCGCTAATTTTTTCTTACGAGTATCTGAAGGAACAACCATTTTCTGCCACAGGACGGGTTCAGCATATCAAAAATTAAAAGAGTAGGACTAAATACACCAAGATCTGTGGTGTTCAAGCTTTTCAACTTGGGATATGAATTTAACTTGAGGAAGATTTATAATTCACCAGAACATTATCTGTTATATCCTTGAAAATTACTTTTCTTGGGTTAAACAAACAACAAGAGGTTGCTTAAATGAGGATATCATATTCACAATCTTTAAAATATGATATTATATACATCCTACAGATAATCTATTTTCACAATTATCAGTTAAAAGAGAACAGGCCATTGTGCGGTAAAATCCCATTCTAAAATGTTTTACACATGAAAGTATAATTGTAAATTATATTAACAACAGAAAGGAAATAGAGAGCCAAAAGAGGATAATAAAACTTACTGTAAGAATGGATGAGTCATTTTGCAAAAGGTGAATGGCTCTACAAAGACGTATTCCATCTTGGAGGTCAAGAAACAAATCTGTAACGCTGAAGTCATACTCTAGAAGGGAACACTACAAATATAACGTCTGTTCGTAAATCGACGGGTACATAGTTAAATTAGGAACATAAAGTCAACTTCAAGTTTTTTGCAGAGTTATTCCTGTATAGAATAATCTAAATGGTTTAATGCATTCCTGGACCATATTACTTGAAGAGCACAAATATGTGGAATAGGTAAGTCTATAACCAAATGGACTGAACCACGTACCTGCGCATAAGATACTTTGTAACCTACAGTCACTAGATGCGCAAGAAGATTACCTTCTCCATGCATTACATCCGATGAAAGAAAATCTAGTTTTATATCAAGCAAAGAGACATAACCTACAGTGAGCATAATAGATCACAACTGTCAAACCTGAAAATAGAAGCAATATAAACAATTACCATTAATTACTTGACGACTAGACTTGATACAAGATTGCGCCGCAAACAAAAGTGGAGAACCCCCATCAATTCCATCAATACCATACTTGAGAGGAAGAGTGCTTTGAGATTTAGCTCTATCAAGTATAAGGACCAACAGCAAAAATCTTTT
Organism: Erythroxylum dillonii; assembly: GCA_032467995.1. NCBI lineage: Eukaryota > Viridiplantae > Streptophyta > Magnoliopsida > Malpighiales > Erythroxylaceae > Erythroxylum > Erythroxylum dillonii. Next base: position 28,450,620 of record JANKYE010000002.1, read on the forward strand.
TAAAATAATATTCCCCAAATTTTCATAGTAACCAGGTTTATATAACCCATCAACCATCTTGTTATAGGCATACGCTTTAGCCAACCCAGTGTGTGAGAAGAACTGCTTCTCAATTACCATCTTCAAGAAGGCAAGTTCTTTATCCGAATTAACTTCTCCATCTGGAAACAAGGAACAACCACCAAAAATGATGTGCAATCCAATACGAAGCCAAATGGGATTGTAGCACATTAAAATCCCCACAGCCTTCTCCTTTATACCAAGATCTGTGATTATGGGGCAATGTGTCTTCATTTTCAACCTTCCTTCATGAATACTCTGAACATTACATAACACTATATTAATGGAACATTATCAATAACAACTCTTTCAAAGCGTCCAATTACCAATCATAACCGCAATGTTATATTCAATCCACGAGTAGTCGAAAAGAAACTGCACCTTAAGGACCCGAGACATGATATCAAATATCTCCTTGCAACTACCCAAGCTCAAGTAAACCTGCAATCTCTGCATCAAATCATCGAAGCTGCACACATCCTTGAGCAAGTTACTCAGTACACCATGCTGCTTCGCATTCAAGAAACTTCCTTCGAGCTTACTCTCCACATCATGGCCGCCAAGCCAGTCGGAATCTCTCTGTCTTTTTGGACACCGCCACATAGCATCAACTCCAACAGTGCCGCTACAAAGGCCACCCTCCCTCTTCCCCAAACCAGAAGGAGCCACATTTGGGTCTTCATTCATAATCACCGCACAGCCACACGATTTAGGGCTTTGGAAGAGGAAATTGAGCCAAGTAGTTAGGGATTTGGAGAGCGACTTAAGAGACTTCTCCTTCTGAATCTGAAGCTTACGAGATGACAGCGACTGCTCCAGCTCGAAGGCCTTGAGTCGACGGCTGGCATCAGTCTTGTGCTTGGAAGAGCGATGGTGGTGGCGGAGGAAGGAAGAAGAGTTGCGCGGCGTTTCCTTGGAGGCGGTGAAGAAGTGCTGGGGACAAGGAGATTTGAAGACAGTGGAACGGAGGGGACGTTTGGGGGTTTTGAAGTTGGAAATGTCCTTTAAGAGCGAAGAAGACAGCGGACAAGTGGGTTCGCCACCGCCCATGGCGGAGAAGGAAATGGGAGGGAAGGAGATTTTCAAATTTTCAAACGGTGAATAGAGCGATATGATATAGAAGATGACGATTGTATGAATATAAGACAGAAAAATGTGGGCCTCAATTATCAACTATGCATTTCAAATAGAGACCGATTTTGGGCTTTAGATCTAAAAGTTTTAAGTCGGCTGATCCACTGAATTCCTTTTTTAACGTTAGAATGGTTTAATAATACACAACTTTACATAATGACTTATTTGCCACAATTTTAATTTTTATATTGATGACAAATATTTTGAGGAATATACTTAAAAACATGTTTCGCCTAATATGAACATTATCAGGGAGGAGAAAGAACTTTCTTAATCTAATTATTTATCTAATCATCTTTCCAATTCTCTCAGCCTTATCCTCTAATACATTAGTCATTTGGTAATAAGAACTTTCAATCAATTTATGTTAATTATTGTTGAGAATATTATTATATTATTAAGAGCTAGTTTTGAGTCATAATTTTTAATTTTTGAGAGTCCTTTGTATAGACTTTAAAATTTATAAAAATTTGTGTTAAATTTTGACAGTGTTTAAAGTTATGTAAATCACCTGCTCTTTAAAGTACACTTCTTGTAATATTTACTCTTTATTAAGAAGCAAAAGCATTGTACTATTTTTTATCATTTGTTGAATAAGAGGTTTTAGTAAATATGAATTTTTAAGAGGAGATTGAAGAGCAAGACGTAAGTTAAGGAAGACCAAATCACTATAAATAAATTTGCAATCTCTCGTACATGTTTGTTATTTGAATTTATATGTGACTTTATATTGTTATAGTATGTTATTGATTCTATTATTCATTCCATCAAGTTATATCAATCTTCTCTATTTTTATAACAAAGCATAAATTTAGAAGGATTTTACATTCATATAATACAAGTGTTTGATAAAGTGTCTTCAGGTGAAATGAGTTTAGAGTCATCTAATTCACTCTTCTTTTTAGGTGTCTTTTGGACAACATAAACCCTTTGAAATAAGAAGTTTGTGTATAGAAAATTTGTAGCATTTTACTATGGGATATTAGTTGAGATGTAAGTCAAATGAAGAATGGACATTGGTCAGGGTGAGTTAGATCAATCGACATAATTGGAAGTTACCATTTTGATGACTATTTTTCGTATACATCAAATGTGTCTTTGTTTCTAACTACTAGGAAAAAATGTTAATAGTTATAAATATTTCATAATTTGATTGTTGAACAAGTTTTAAGAGTTTTGATGAGGTCTTAAATGAGTTAGTTCACATTGTTTCTGCTCCTCCTCTTGATTCATGACATATGGTTTCATTACCTGATGACTTCTCTTTGTTTCTACAAATTATATCTACATGGCTCATTTGGATGCCCTTTTTTAAACTTTGCATCAAGTCTGCTCTAACAACTAGAAAAGATCTTGGATGAAAATTATTGTAAGCATTGTTGAGTAAGAATCTTAACTTCTCTTTAGATCAAGTGATCGATATGTTGTTTCTATTGTTCTTCGTCACTATTTCATACTCCTCTCACTTTTGAATTTGCCTGTTTTTCCTATGTTAGCAACTAGCTTTTCGTTCCTAAACTCTTTTGTAACCATAATTGTCCTCCCTTATCCCTCATCCACTTCTCCCTTTCTCTCCTCTTATTTTCCTACTCTCCTAAACTTTACTTATGTCACTTCTTTGTTTCCAAATATCTCTGCTCCTCTCAACTTCATTTTTACTTCTCCTTCTTCTTCTTACTAAGGTTCTCCTTAAGACATCTCCCTAGCTCCATATCCTTGGTTCAAGTGCTCCTCTCCTATAGTTAGAGGGCTACTTTGATCTAGACAAAACTATAATTTCCTGCCTAAGCACCTTATTATTATTTAAGGTAATTGCCATTTGAAGTTTTTCTCTAACTCCTCCTCTAATGAATTCCCCCCTTTTGCCTCCACCTCTAGTCCTTGTAACCCCCACCTTAGCTATGAAAATAAATATGTTCCTTCATCTATTTCTTCCTTTAATCAGAAGAGTTGGAAATAGGTCCTTGGTTATACAACATACCTCTCTTTGCATTATTATCATTTAGACGATATAGAGAATAGAACTATAGTTGCTATTGAGGTATAAATAATCAAAGTTGGAGCTATTGCTTAAGAGTCTCCCCTAGTCAAATTCTCCATGGTCCTTTCTCTCTATTTCCTACAATCTCAATATGGAAACATAAGGTCCAGAATAACAACAAGCTACAAGATGTTCTCCTTATTGAAGATAATTGACTAATTTTCTCATTTCTTTCTCAACATGATACATTAAAAGTGATAGAAGAATTCCTTGGCACCTTAGACAATTGCCAATATTCCTATAAAAATGGTTGTCGTGCATTAATTTAAGTGTGATTAATCAAGAGAGCATTCTAATATGGGTGAATTTACATAATGTTCATTAGAGTATTGGATCATAAAAGGTTTTAGTAGGTTATCTACCTTCATTGGCAAGCTATTGTGTATAGATGAGCACATGATTAAGAAAAGAGAATTGGATTTGCTAAAGTGTGTGATATCATAGAGATGACAAAGGAGCTTCCCGATTATATTCATATTATGGGAATAGGCTAAAACAACTCTCTCTATAAGTGTACCATTTTAGTTACTTATAGTTGGAAGCCTATTCTCAAGATGCATCGAAAGAAATGGAAATCTATATGGAAAACCTTAAAATGGGAGATTATTTCAAGCTAATGGTGATAGAGGTCTATGATATGGAAGTGGAGCAAATGAAGGAGTAAAATATAAAAAATTAGGCATAAAGTGACCATCTTATTGAAGATGTGAATTAATTGGAAGATCAGGAAGTTGTGAATGCAAATGTTATTAACCTCGTTTAGGATAAGGCTCTAAACTCTCATAATGATATTGATCTTGAAAGAAAAGAAAATGGGATTAATATAATTGAGCTGATGGGAAATGAAGGTGATACAATACATGGCAAGCTATTAGGCTATTCACAACATGTAGCAGTATTAGACCTAATGGAAAATACCTCTATGGAAGCCAATGAAGACGGATATCAAAGTTCCAAGAATAGGAAATTAAGGATAAGAAATAGAAGTAAGAGTTCCACAAGTAAAGCCATTCTTAAATGACTTTTATAATATAGAATGTTCGTGGATTGAATTACCCCAAAAAGCTTTATGCTTTACAAGATTTTTTCACTTTGGAACATCCATAGCTCTTAAGTCTATTAGAGATAAAGATTAGATTTGAAAATTTGAATAAGCTAAAGATTCTGGGTATAAATTGGAAGGTTATTTTAAATATCATCAACTTCATTATTATGGGAGAATAGTTTTGGCCTATAACTCTAATTATATTAATGTGAAAGAGTTATGGTTTTCTAATCAAGCTATACATGTTTTGATTCAATTCTTCAATGAGTTGAGTAAATGCTACGTCTCACTTATGTATAGATTTAACTTTAATTTTTAGAGGAAGATGTTATGGGAAGTCTGAAATAGAATTAAGTTGACAACTCCCCATGACTAGTATATGATGATTTCAATACAACTCTCTATAGATCTAAAGATAAAGGAAATTTCAGCCTAATTACAGATCTAAATTCATAGAGTATGTGGGGACTTGGATCTTAAAGATCTAAGATATGAAGGACATTGATTCACTAAGAGTAATAAAGATGAGGGAAGATTCTTAATTTAAAAAATTGGACAAAGCCTTAGTGAATCTTGCATGACTCTCTATGTTCCTAGAACCTAAAGCAACATTTATGGATCCACTTGATTGAGCCAAGTTTACATTATAAATTGGCCTCACTTTTCTTAACTGTTTGTGCACTTGTTGACTCCTAATTGATGATTTTTGTGCTTAAATTGGTTCCTCATATCGAGCTTT
>JANKYE010000002.1:28538760-28549463 GCA_032467995.1 Erythroxylum dillonii
GTTATAAGCTTAATTTTTATAGAATTTAATATCTAAAATCTAAAATCTTATCAGAATATTGAACATTGACAGCTAAGATGTTTAATATTCATACCCTTATAATTTTTTTAAAAGTCATGCTCTCAATAGTCATTTTACACATAAACAGCTAATACTGAACAACTAATTTTACTAAACATCAAATGAAAAATAGCTAATGCAATCAGCTAGTCAAATCAGCTGATAAAATCAGCTATCAGCTAATGCAATCAGCTGATTGCCAAATAGGGCCTTTGTCAATTAAGGTACTCAAAAGAGCAGACAGAGTGAATAGGTGACTTAAATCAACCAATTAAAGATAATGTATTGAATTCCTTAAAGAGAAATATAAGAACATTTGATAATACCTAGATTAAAATAAACTAGTATAATAGCTCCACAAAGTAGTTCAAGATTTGATACATGTTTTTTTTGAAAAAATAAATAGAAGATTTCATCAATAAAGAAAATGAAGTACAAGTTAGAAAATAACCTGGGGAGGTACCCCGTACACATACAATTATCTATTACTAGCTATTCAGAATACATGAGAAAAAAATAAACATGTTAGTTGAGGTATTGAGAACAACGTTAGAGTTTTACACAACATTCCTCAAAGTTAAGAGTTCAGTGATGCTGGCCATGGTCACAGACATAAGATGTGGGATAGAATTTTGTTTTTTTCAAACCTTTTACTATTCCATTCTTTCCAAATGGTTTTAACACACATGCTAACAGTTACAATATGTATCATCTTCGGATCGTGTAGAAAAGACAGCCATTGTATGATGCAAAAAAAGTATTACTAGGTATTGACTAGTTACATCACAATGTAACTGCTTCCTATAGACAACTAGTGATCTTACACTTGAAGAATAGATGTTCATGTGTTTCCTCCTTTGTTCAACAAGAAGGGCATAAAAGATCAACGTTTAAATACCTTAATTTTCCAGTAGTATTTAAATTTTTTTAATAGCTAGCCATAGAAGGAATGATATCTTATGAGGTATGAACTTTTTTCATATGATTTTGCACTAATCCATTATTTGTTTCTTCAACCTTATGAGCTCCCTTGTAAGTTTATTTGAAAGCTAGTGGATAGGTCGATTATGCCAAAAAAAACGTATCTTCAGTGAGAGGACTAGGAGAGTACTGAGGTTGCAAATGCCGAATACTTGAAGGCAAATTCCAGTTACCCCCATTGATGAGTGACTCCATTTTTGTGTGAAGTGGGAGAGTGAAAAAAATCCTTTGATCAGCGGGTAAGGTGATAATAGCTCCCTAACCTGACCAATTATTAAACCATAAGGATATTTACTTCTCATTGCCGATGGAGCAAGACAAATTATGTTGGACATTGTCTTTTAGTTAGAGAAGTTGGTTCATAAAGAAAGAGTTGGATGCTTTCTTTTGTACTACCCAAATGCTCTTACCTCTGAGAAAGTATGAGTGGATCCATTTGATCCATAAGGATGTTCTATCTTCCAGAATCCACGTATTTCTTTTCAGCATAGGTGTTTGAATAATAAGCTTTATTGGAATAATATTAAGACCTTCTTTCTTGGGGTAACAAATTTTTGACCATTTAAGTTTACTACCCTTTGTACCAGTAGATTGATTTTATAAGAAATCTTTGAATATCCTCTCAATGGACTTGGTAACACTCTTTGATATAAAAATGTGTGAGCTCCAATTTATGTGTAGAGAGTTGAGAATCAATTTTATAAGCTTCAATTTTCCAGTAAAGGATAAAAACTTGTTTACCCAGGAGCTAATTCTTTGTTGAGACTAATAGACCCAAGTATAGTTGACTGTCAATGCGGTTGCAAGCTGGCCCACCCGGACCTCAAAGTTATGAATGGAAGATGTATGATTCCTGAGCATCAGGTTAGTCTTTGCTTATTTCTTCTTATGTTCCTCATTCGTACTATTAACCTTAGAGCCCATAGAGCCTATCACTTATATTATTTAAAAAAATTGGGATTCCATCTTTGACTCAAGGCTTTTGTACTTTGACTCCCAATTTCTTAGCCTGTTTTGTAATCCTGGCGGTCTTTATGGTCTCAAATTTTCACATGCATTATTAATCTAAGAAAAAATTGGGTAGTTTTTCCACCCAAAGTTATAAGTGCTCTAGAAAGGATTGTTACCTGAACGTTGTAGCACACCCAATTAATTTGCTTATTTCATTCCATCATTGTTCATCAAATAACATTATGTTGATGTATAGTCCTATTGTCCACATATTTCATAAACTTGTTGTATTGCGATTACCGAACAGGATGAGGCATTGATTTTGTTCAGCTTTTTGGTTAATATCGCTATCTATACCTATATGGTTGAAGCTGACTTTGTTGCCATGATTCCTTTTCTTTTTTGTTCGCATTGCATGGTTTACTTCTTTCATTTGACCATAGACAGTGTTTAGTGGCCATATTCTCAATTAGATTGTATACAACATTGATATTTTTTCTTATCAACAAGCCTCCAGATACTACATCAATTGTACTCCTGGTTGTTACATTAACTCTATTATAAAATGTCTATAATAACATCTTTTTTAGCAAGTTATAATGAGGACAACTTCCCTGTAGCTCCTTGAATCTATCCCACGCCTCATAGAGTGATTCTTTGTCATACTGTTGGAAGGTTGTGATCTCCTAGACAATCCAAGTTGTCTCTATTAATGGATAGTATTTAGCTAGGAAAGCTTGCACTAACTGGTCCCATGTACTTACATGCTCTAGATTAAGAGAATTTAACCATACCTTATGCTCGATCTTCCAGTGTGAAGGGAAAGAGCCTCATCCTTGCTGCCTCATCGGAAAATCCATTATACCTAATTCTAAATTTCAAAAAATTAGCAAGGTGAACATTTGGATCCCCATGTGGCAAACCATAGAACTAAACATTGGTTTGCAAAATATTCAATAGAGCAGGTTTGATTTCAAAATTGTTTGCATTAACAGCCACCTTAGTGATCCCCTATTGGTTCGGATTAAACTCGAGCTGCCTAAAATCCATTAACTCGGGCCGCATAAAATCCATTAAAACTTTTTGGTCACTGCTTTCATCTCTTTGATCCACCATTTTTATTTAATTTTGATGACTTGCTTTTCTCAATTCGCTTTAAAGTTTGGTGATGTCAAGTTCGCTTAATTGTTATGTCTAATTTCTATTGATTTTGTTTGCCTTCGTATCTTGATTTTGGTTACAAATTCTTGTGTTTTAATCCAAAATTGAAATGAATTGAGTGAAAATGGCATGAAAATTGAATAGATTGTCTTGTGAATGTTGCATGAAAAGAAGAAAAATTATGCATGAAAGAATGAATATGGATGTGAATTATGCATGCAACATTAACTAATTAATCTATTAATGTTAATGGAGTCACATCCGTGACTCCCATAGTTACAGATGTGACAGAATTTTTTGTATTTGTCTTAATAGTACATATCATCTGTAGGGCTGATGGCATGAAAACCTAAACCTCCCACTACAAATAGAAAATTAAAAATGTTAGAGGCGGATACAGACCCACCCAAAGAGGGAAAAAAAGGAAGAAAAGAGACAAAGAAGAGGCAAAGAGAAAAGAGAAGACTAGTCGATGGTGAGAAGAAGAGAAACAACAGATATAGACAAGGCAGAGGTAAAAGCTAGTGTGAGCACCTGATCGTCAAGGTGAGGACTAGAATTAGAAGGCAAGAATTAATACAGAGAGCAAGAGTGTGGCAGGAGAGCACCGCCAACTCCCTCATCCAAAAACTCTTGTTTGCTCATTCTGTTTTACATCTGTTGCAGCATTGAATCTAAACTTAATACTCTATCAGCTCTTGAATAGTTCATTATGGTTATTCACTTTGTTTATTGCTTTAATACTTCTCTGTTACTAATAATGATGGGATTGAAATATATGAAGATGATGAACCTTACTTATTCCATGATGGGATGATTCTTTTCCTTGAAAATTAATGAATCTATTTTAGTTGACTATGCATGAATGAGTTACTGTTTTGTTGTCTTATTATTTGCTATAATTTCTAAGCTTATTGCATGTAATAGTGTGGCCAACCTTTGCATCATTTAGGTATTAAATGAAGGATCAAGAGAAGACGTTTAATATTGGAATGAGAAACTATAGACACTTGGGTTAATAATTAGAAATATATTAACTTAAGTGGTAATTATTAGTGGGTTTCCATAATTAATTTAGATAATAAACTTGTTGAATAAGAAAGTTAGATTTAGTTCATTATTTGAACTAATTTAGAACCCAATTGGTAATTTTAGGAAGACAATTATCTAATCAATTCATCTTAGTGATGCATAGTAGATTAAATTAGTGAAGTTAATTTCTCATGAGCTTTCCATACTAGTTGATCAAATTGTTTGCTTTCGGTTAAATTAGTTTACTTTTTATTCTAATTGTGTGATTTTCTTTAAGCCTTTGCTTAATAAATCGGGATAGAATGTTTAAGATTGCATCTGTTTTTATTTTTATTCAAGATTAATTTGAGTGAATCAATTTCATCTCCTTTAGAGATGACCCTAGTTAATCAATTATAATTACCTCGTATTCTTGCAAGTAGGATAACCTAGGAATTTTTTAGAACTTATTTTTGGTACAACAAATTTTTAACGTCGTTGCTAGGGAGGTGATTAGTGTTTACACTTAATTGAATTTTAATTGTTTTGTCGATTATTCTGTCTATTCATACATATATTTTTGTCATGTTATTTCAATGAATTGTTTTAGCTGTTTTTGTTACTAATTTAATGTTGTCTTTGTTTTGTTTATGCAAGGAAGGAGGTCTTAGGAAAGTGAACTTATTCCCTTTATTGATAACGTATATCAGATAAGAGGACCTCCAAAGGAATTTGAATAGTATCTTGAGGAATCCAATCTTGAATATCAAGAGAAGGGTGAAAGGCAGCCAGTAATAAATGAGTATGCCAGATCAGTAATTGGTACTACCACTTCGTGCATACATTTGGTAGAGGCAACCAGAAACTATGAATTGAAGAGCATCCACTACAACATACTTCCATCTTTCTATGAGATTCCCAGTGAAGACCCTTTTGAACTTCATTTGAGTTTTATACCACTCTCCATACATTTCCTTTAGATGGCTTGAATGAATATCAACTCAGAATGCGATGCTTCCCATACAAATTGAAGGATCAGGCCAAGGCATGGTTTATGACTCTTCCGTCCAATTCATTGACCATATGGGAGGATGTGTACAACAAATTCATGGGAAGATTATATTCCTATCAAAAGATCTTTGAGTTTTAGATGGAGATAGCTACCTTCATTTAGATGGAGGGAGAGCCATTCCATAAGGCGTGGGAACACTTCATACTCTTGCTAATACAGTGTCCACACCATCATTTTCCACTTCACTTACATAACCAATTCTTCTATGATGGATTAATATAAAAATGTTAATACACAGTAGATAATGGAGTAGGAGGAGCTATGGGAGAGAAAACAACCGAAGAAACATATGGAATCTTTGAAATTTTGGGGGATAATTCTCAATGAAAGAGCGTGAGGGGAAGAAAAGATGGAGTTCATAAAGTGAAATCGAACTAAGAAATGGCGATGCAATTGGCTGAGCTAACAAAGTATGTGAAATTGCTAACCATGAGACTACCCTAAAATGTTTCGAATCAAGAGGTATGTGGTATATGTGGAACTTATGGTCATGGAGCTATTGTTTTTTTGTATTCTTTTAAATCTTTTGCAAGTGAGGAAGAACAAATGAACTCACTTAATGATTTTCAACTAAGGGTGTAAAATGATCCATATTCAAATAACTACAACCCTGCTTAGAGATACCATTCCAATTTTTCATGGAAGACCAACGATCCACTAGTGCAACCCCAACCACAATATCAAAATTTTTAGAGGAAAAATCAATTCCAAGGGCAATCCTCAAATCAGAACCTACTAGGAAAACCTTCTTGAGAGAAGAGTCTAAATGCGTTTATTCAAGTAACCACTTAGAATCAAGAAACAAACAAATAAGAGATTCAACTCTTTGGAAGCTTCTATAAAGAGGATTAAGAATCAAGTAGGGCAACTCACTACTTAAATGCAAAACAATCAAAAGGGAAGGTTACCAAGTCAATCCAAACAAGGCCAAGCAGTTACTATTATGAGAAATGGTAAATTGATTGATAATCATGTTGAGATTCCTTTTAATCTATCTGATGCAGGTATTCAAGATGAAGAAAGCCTCATCAATAAAAAAGAAAAGCAGCATAAGGTAAGCAATGGGCACAATTCTTTAAGTCACGTTCAGAAAGGTGAAAAACTTAGGCATGCAACCAAAAGCAATAGAGGACCAAGACTGCATAAGGCGACTGATCGTTATAGACCACCAATTCCATATCCAAGTTGCCTTAAGGTTTCAAAACAACACGACCATTTTCTTATTTATATAATTTTTTCTAAGGTTAATATTAATTTGCCTTTTTTAGATGCAATTAGGAACATTCCTGCTTATGTGAAGTTCTTCGAGGAACTAAACATCAAAAAATGGAAGTTTTAGCCAAACGAGAAGGTAATAGTTTCAGAAGTGGCAAGTGTGGTTTTTTAGCAGTAGTTACCCCTCAGATTGAAAGATACAGGGAGTTTTATGGTGAGATTATTAATGGGTAATGGTAATGAGGTTAAGGGTATGCTTGACCTTAGATCAAGCATAAACTTTATGCCTTACTCTATTTATATGAAATTTTATCTAGGATAGTTGAAACCTATGAACATGTGTTTTAACTGATAGGTCAATCTGTTATCTAAAAGGAATAATAGAAGATGTGTTAGTAAATGTAGAAGGATTGATTGTCCTCGTAGAATTTGTTGTATTAGATATGGGGGAAGTAAAACAATAAGAAAAGCGGCACATCATACTCCTAGGGAGACCTTTTATGGTCACTACCAATAGCTTAATTGATTTGAAGAACAGAAAACTAACCGTGACTGTTCTGGGAGAAACAGTAGAATTTTCAGTCTTTAATGTTGAACTTATCTATACTACTACTGTTCATGAAGAATTTTCTCTTATTGATCAAATTAATACTACAGATTTCAATTAAAATTAATACTGCAGATTTCAATTTTTCCTTGTAAGGAGAAAAAGGAGAATTAGATTTGGTTAAAGAGATTGATGAGTAAGCCAATTGCTAGATGATGCAACTGAGCGAGAGTTTCGAAAATTCTTAAAGATAGATCCCAATGAAGAGGAGAAGATAGTGAAATCACTCACATTGAGTGATCGACCTTAAGCATGACTATTGAGTTGTCCAGCTACAAGACATTAAAGACGCGCTGAATGGGAAGCTACCCATACAATTTTTGTTATGTTATTTTTGTTATGTTTTTCAATTATTTGTTTATTATTCCTTTTAGTGAATCTCAACTTAGTTTGTTTTCTTTGTGTGCGTAGGTCTAATTTTCAATATCTCTTATCTGTTTCCCTATCAAATTTTCTCCACTCTTCAATGCAGTACAACATGCTCTACATTGTATCAATGCAACCACACCCCTAACTTCGTATCATATTTCTATCCTTCTCCTTTTTATTATTTTCATTGCTTATTTGTTTAACTTCTTTTAGTTTTAATGTTTTTCCTTGTTTGTTTTATTTTACGTCTTAGATCCCTCTTTATCTTCTTATGTCTTTATGAATAGTGTGATATTTTAGTGTAGGGGGTAGTAGTATTTAATTAAAAAATTTTGAATTTGTGTTGTGTGTTTTTTTCTAGTTAATAGTTAGAGACACATGGTCGTGAAATAAACTCGATCGAGATAAAAAATGCATAATATTAGTGAATGAGTATACTTGTATGTATAGACTACTTAACTTGTATTTCGATTAAAAGGACATTAGCTTGTTATGATAGATGAATGACACCTTCTTTGGTAAGAATTTGTGCCTTTTTGAAATATTTAACACCAAATTCAAGTATTCTTTGCTGAGAGTATTTTTTTCATGATTAAGGAACTTTAGAACTTGCTTGCAAATACTAGTTGAGATCACATAATCTTATGCCAACATTGAAATGATGAAGACAATTAGGAATTACGCATTTTGTTATAAAAGCCACCATAATGTTACCTTTAGTGAGCCCCCTTTGAGCTTAACATGAAAACTTTTCTTTCTTTAAACCCAAAATATAAGCCTTGACTTTAATTTTTTATCCTCTTCGTTGTACCTACCACAAGGCAAGTTAAGCATTTGAATGGGTATAATTGGGTTTAAGGTATAATTGCTTGAATAAGTGTAGGGGAATCATATGATATAATTAGCTATTGAGTTAGGGATATGTATAGTTGTAGCAACTTTTATCTCTCCTCTACATTTTTCCTCTTCTAAACTTGATCTTGTTCTAAACAAAAAATTAATAAAAAAGAAAATAAATAAAAAAAGAAAAAAGAGAAAAAGAGAAAAAGATATAGAAAACAAAAGGAAGGAATAAAAGATAACCCAAAAAAATGAAAAGAAAGAGGAGAGACATAAAAGGGGAGTGCTAATCTTATTAAATTGAAAGGAAAGAGTTGAGTGTTTTGTGCTTCATTGTTTATATTACTTTAAATGTTCAATTTATTCTGTGGTTTTAAATTGTGAATTTTCTTTTTCCTACCCTTAGCCTGACCCCATTACAACCAAAATAAAGACTTTTGGATTGATGTTTGTGTTTGATATGAGTAGTGGAGATTGGATTAGTAAGCAAACCTATGGTAGATGCCTTACATGAAATGAGTTATGAGTGAATATATTCTACCTTTGAAATCTTGAGAGGATGAAGAGTGGAGTGAGTGTTTATCACGCTTGTTAATGGTTTTTTAGTTAAAGTACTTGATAATTTTGGCTAAATATGCAGAGAATAGTCTATTCATGGAGTATTATGAGTTTTAAGTTCTCGGGATGAGTTTATTAAAGTGATCGTTGATATCTTTGAATATTATTTGCGAAAATTGTTGTTTTCATTGTTTGTTCTTGAATAATCTAGTATTCTTTATTTTTCTTAGAGACAGGCATAGTTTAAATGGGGGGAATTTTTATGTTTAATTTATATTGATTTTGTTTGCCTCCATATTTTGATTTTGGTTACAAATTCTTATGTTGTAATTCAAATTTGAAATTAATTGAGTGAAATTGGCATGAGAGTTGAATGGATTGTCTTGTGAATGTTGCATGAAAATAAGAAAAATTATGTATGAAAGAATGAATATGAACGTGACAGTGACTCCCAGAATCACGAGTGTGACATAATTTTCTTAATATTACGTGTCATCTGTAGGGTTGACGACGTGAAAACCTAAACCTAGCCTCCCACTGCAAATAGAAAAAAAGAACATTGGAAACAGACATAGACACACCAAGAGAGAAAAAATGAAGAAAAGAGACAAAGAAGAGGCGAAGAGGAAAGAGAAGACCAGTCGGTGGTGAGGAAGAAGAGAAACAATAAATAGAGAGAAGGCAGAGGCAAGAGCTAGTGTCAACACCTGATAGTCGTGTTGGATCGAAAACAAAAGCATGCGAGATTTGGCTAAAATGGCAGATTTCAAAACTTTTTCTGAAATCAAAATACAACAAAAGTATAATAACCAAATCAATATGCCAAGCCATACATGATACTGTATAAGGAAAATAATTAACATAAGAACAAGATGGAAATTATACCGACTCCTTGCTACAACTTTGCCTCCTCGCTTTTGTATTGTTGGGACTCGATCTCAGAACCAGACCCCAACTGGAAGAAAACGAAACGAAACGACAGAAAGCAAAAACGAACAAAAAGCGGAAATGAAAACCGAAGCAAAAGAACGGATGCAATCAAAAGCGGAAGCGGAATCAAATACGAATCTAAATCGAATTAAAGGCGAATCGCATCAAGTCAAACAAATAGTTCAATTGAACTGAATCAAATTCCGACATCCTCGAATCGCAAAAACTTCATAAAAACAAATTAGCGAAAAGCATCGCGTTGGAAACCCTTAGACTATGCCAATCTGAAAATCCGGTATAAATTTTTTTCTTTTCTTTTTCTTATTTTTCATTCCCTTCATCTTTATTCAATCTTATACAAATTAAAACAATCTAAGTTTCCCCATTTGGAAACTTATCCTCAATCAAAGACTCAATTCCAAAGGTTCTTCTTATACATTCATACATATCCCATAATTCATTTATTAACCAAAATCTTATTTGTCCTTTTTAAAAAATTGGGCAGCATAACAACTGCATTTTAAAAATCCCAAAAACCTGCAAATCGTTTTAAACTCACTTCTATATTCCAAAACCACCCACATAATTCATCGGACCTCATGTCCGGAATCCCAGCATAAACAAACATAATTCTATACCTAAAACACTTCAATAAGTCTCAATCCATAATCCATAATCCATAATCAGAATCAATCCCGTTCATATACAATCCCAATTCAATATGCAAATTCATAAATCAATCTAAACCCAAACCAAATCATATTCATATACAATCACAATTCATATCCCATAATCATACACAATTTTTGTAACTAAAATCAATACACAAATCCATAACTCATACACATTATGAATTAATGTTTACAAAAAATCTTAATGGCATTCCAAGCCATATACAGATCAATACCAATAGCCTAATTATTCAAAACACAAAATAAGCAAAATCGA